>CANSZD010000907.1:0-285000 GCA_947648045.1 Beta corolliflora
CTTATAGGTAACTTTTTGCCATTGATGAACAATCATGTTTCCTTTAATCACTTTACCCCTTTAATTGGATTGGTCATTGAACACGTGAGAATATCAATGCAATTTTATGTCTTTATTAGATCAACTAGTTGATACCTTAGCCCCTGCTCGGTTTTTATGGAAAAAAAAATCTAAATTCTATTTAAGTATTTATAAATTGGCCACTAATAAGAAAAAAAATATTCAGTGCAATCTTATACTTTTTCAGTTTTGTTTTTTTATCAAGACCATATGAGATTTCACGTTTGTTAACGCACTACTCCGAGTCTCGACCATTAATTTTTTCTAAATTTTCATTGTTAAAGGGTATAAAAACATCTTCCATTTTGAATCAAACAAGATCGTACAATTCTACATCTTTCCTTACAAATAAATAACAAAAAAGATGGTCAAATGATAATGTTTGAGCAAAGTGTAAAAGTCCAGATTTTGGTTATCTTTTTTTGGGCTTTGGGCACAATTTTGTAGCCTCGAGTATAGTTTTAGCTCCCGATTTAGCATAGGGAACGCACAGACTTACGTGTTGAGATCCTATAGAGTTTCGAAATAACTCTACAGTAGAGTTCGTTAAATATCGGGCGTTGACATGAAACTGTGCGCTTGTATTTTCTTCCGAAAATCCCCCCTTATTTTTCCCGAATATCCTCGCCCCCATATCTTTTCCCTTTTCCATTATTTATGAAATCTCGATTTTATAATGTATGGTTGGGATTCCTTCTTTGTAGAGTTTTTATAAAACTCTGAGGATCCGGACCCAAGACTCCTTAACTTGTAAGAGTGGAACTACCTCAAAAATCCAAATGGATTTTACTGGATTTCAATGAAAAATTTCATGTTGAAAGTTAGGGCCAACCCGATTGCTTGGCCCAAAACGAGTCACTAGGCGAAATGTTCGCTCGATCGGGGCCTCATAACGCCCAACCCTCTAGTACGTATAACAATTGACTTCATTCCGTTTTTTAAAGGTTGCAACATTTTAACTCCCACACTTGTTAACGAGTAACTTTGAATATCATTATCTTTAATATTTATTAGTGTAAATTATAAAAAGTTAATACTTCCTCTGTCTGCTTTTTTAAATGGTATATTGAGTGAAATGGCATACTATTCATTGACTAATTTTGACTCCAATTTATCGCCATTATATAAAGAAAAACATAGTTAATTGTGATGCTTGCATTGGGTGCGTCCGATGTATGCTATCAAATTATAATTTTTATATTTTTTACGTGTGCACAACTAAAGATATTAATGATTAAAGAAGCGCGTTGGATTGCGTGAAAAAGCAAACGTTTAATTTAAAACAGAACAGAGGAAGTATATTGCTAATATACATTTAGACAAATTCAACATATTACATATTCAATTTTGCTCTATATATTAGTCAAATCTTCAGGTTACTATCAATAAATAGATAATGCCAATGTCAAAATATTACAACCTTTAAAAAATAGAGCAAGTATCCTATAAGCAGTGCCACATAAGGGATATTTTGGGGTTTGTAAAGATACATAATAGCTAGCTAGCTTGGGGCTTGGGCTATATAAACCGATTTTTCTTGGCTCATTATGCTTTACTCTCTTAATTGCCACGAGTTAAATGGCCTTCAGCTTCTTAGGCACAGCATTGAATACCTAAGCCACTCCATAGTCCATACTGGCATACTCTAAATCAAAACATGGACTCAAATATGTAAGATAATGCTGCTAGAGGTTAAGAAATCACAATAATGTTAATAAAATTGTTTTCCTGACTTTCATTTTTTTTTTTTGGATTTTCAAACCAACTAAACAGACACTTGAGAGTAGGGGCACAGGTATGGGGAATCCCTGTTTCCTTAGCCCAAGTACAGTAGCTAGGATGATTCGACCTCGTGACGCTATGAGGTTATAAAGGTAGCATGGAGCGGGATTGTCAATGGGCGTAGCATAAAAAACTACTAAATTGCGATTTAACATTCATGATACTGAAACATAATTCACATTTAACACTTATAACCCTTTTCAAAAAATATGGTACAACATTATTATAGGAAATTATTTCCGATGACTTGAATTTGGTCCATTTACATTTACTGATAATATCTTAACACCATGAACCATTTATTAATAAGGGTTAAAATATGTTAACTAATGTCATTAGCAGTAGCCACTGGGGAAAAAACTTCTACAATAAATGCCTATCTAAACAATTCCCACCATTCCCCTCAAAAAAAAAAACAATTCCCACCATGATTTAATTTCCATCATTTTATATAGTAGTAATGGAGAAAAATAAAAAAAAAAATAGAATAATTTCCATCATTTTATATAGAAGTAATGGAGAAAAAGGAAAAAAAAAGAAAAAAAATAAAAGAAAAAAAGAACAACAATAACTAGCAGTCATTGCCCAAAAAAAAAAAACAAAGACTTAGCACTCTTACTGCTACGTTAGGTATCGAACCCAGGCTGCCGCTTCAACATATACATCAAGGAAAAGTATCCCACCACTGAGACACGCGAGCTAACCAGTATACTATTGTTCTTTCTTTTCTATATGAGTGTTTGTTCTAATTTTTTTTCCAGCCTATTTTTTTAAAATTTTTTTTAGGGGTAAGATACGCTACCCCCTCGCATACTTAATAGATCCGCCCGTTTATAGGCGAATCCCAACCAAATTACACCAAGCAAGGTTGGTATGAATAATTGTAGGTATAAAAACTCGACAGATTTATATGTCTACAACAACAAAAGTGCATTTGTATCTATATGATTAAATAATTCGTATATTACATCACATTAGAATTATCCTAAATATAAATTTAGGGAGAACAAGCTCTTTCTGTTTAGTTAAACTATAGTAGTATTAGAGGTAACGAAATTCAGAAACTAAAAGCTAACATAAACTGACCTTTTCCCTTTTGCAAATTCCTCTTTTCGTTGGACTTTTAAAGCTAGAAGATTTCACCTTTTCCAGCGACGAAGTCGGATGAAGAAAACCAGGAAATGGGTGCTCACAAGCAGTAGGATCAAAGATAAAAACGTCGAAAACTAAGTTTTGATGATGCCTAAAAACCAAAAAATAACCCACTTGCAAACCATGATCTTCACAGAATTTCTCCCATCCATCTTTAAAATGAAGCTTATCATCATCAAAATAACCCACTTTGACTAACCAAAAATTTTCAACTCTGTCGTTTCTTAATATGGCAATCTTTTCATCAGCTTCCTCATTTTTCCTCGGCCTGCTACATATTTGAGGAATGACTTTGGGATAGTCTGCATATAACGATATTAATATTTATATGTAAACGTTGACAAATTTGATAACACCAAAATAAAAATTACTTAATTACGTACAAGTTTATATATTAGCAGAAAATTATAAGTAAACTAGAGGATAGTGACTTACAAAATTCGTCTGAAAGTCGGGAAGCAGAGGCCTAAAAAAATGGGGGGGGGTTGATGAGACAAAACTTCTTCCTAGAGGAAATAACCTCCATATTTCAGGTTTGCTAAGAAAGAGTAAGTTCCCAAGTCTATTTCAATTTTCTTCAAAATATGGTCGTGTATATAGTAAATGCCTAATGCCTTTAGGTAAACTTAATTAGAGTAGGTACTTCATGTTTTTACCAGATACTACAACAGCTGAAGTTTCATTAATTTATCTTGAAATGGATATGTACTTCGCCAGCTTTGATCTAGCTTGTGAATCTAGGAGAGCCTGCCATCAATGTACAATGGCCAAAATGTTGGTGATAATATTAATGAGCAGGAGAGAGGGGTTCTAATCCACTTTACTTGTTAGGGTAGTATGTTGTCTTCAGTCCTCAACTTAATTATTACTACCGGCACGGGCGGAACCGTGATTCCGAAATTGGAGGGACAAATTACGGAGGACATTGAAACCAAATTTAATTTTTCATTTTCCATCTGTGTCCAATGATCCATCAGCAAATTCCTCCCTTTCAAATACTTATAATTTCTTTTTTCTCCTGAGTAAAGCTGAAAGGTGATAGACTTGCAATTTGCGTATAGCGAATCTTTATACACCACTAATAATTAATATTATGTAACATCATTGTGTTCAAAAAAATTAGAGGGAAAATATTTTCTTTGAGAGGGAAATGTTGGAGGAAAATTTCTGGTTATTGGAGGGAAGAAATGTAAGAAGTGGAAAATGAAAATTCTGGTATGGTAATGAGCATTATATTGGGAATTGAGAAAGTTCACTAGTAGAATAATTGTTTATTGCTGCGGTGATATTGCTGCGGTTTTACCCATACGCAGAATATATCACGAAAAAAAAAGAAAAATATAAAATAACCATATTATTGCGGTTTCCGCCGAAAAACCGCAAAGAATATGGTTTTAGAGAAAATTTTTGAAATTTTTTTATCATTTGACCAAATATATGGCTTGCGGTTTCGTCAAAAACCGCAAGAATATATTAAAATAAGATAAAAAAAATATTATTTGGACCTATTGCCGTGGTTCCTACGTAAAAACCGCAAAGAATAGGCTTTTAAATTAATATAAAAAGAGTTTATTTAGGGTTTCAACCTCATTTCACTCCTTTCCCTCTCATCGCTCGGCCTCACGCCCTCTCCCTCTCCCTCTCATTTCTTTCACGCCTCTCCCTCTCCCTCACTCACCATTCTCCATCTCCAGTACTTCCTTCCTCAAAAGGGTTGCCGGAATTGGCCCCTAATTCCGGCCGAAAAGCGCAGCCCAAACAAACATCACCACAACAACACCCTCCACCTGCCGCGGACAATCTCCGATCACCAGCGCACCCTTTGTGCCACCCTCCCGTGTTCCAGCAGCAGTCCCCTGCAGCCCTGCTCTCTTGCGCTCTCTCTTCGCTCTCACTTTCATTCACACCTCTTCTTCTCCGGTGCGAGGTTACCATCAGTTCAGCCCTTCACTCCTCTGCTCTCTCATTCGCACCTCTTCTTCCTCTGCTCTCTCATTCGCACCTCATTGGTTGCCGGCGATTTTGTTTGTGCGATTTTCAGCTACGATTGGTTGCCGGCGACAACGACGATTTTCATATCTGGACGCGCGACGGTTTTCGATGGTTTTGGACGACGTTTGGTTGCCGGATTGTGGCCGGCCATCCATACTTCTTTTGTTTTCTTTATTTTTTATTTTTTCACTTAAATTTTATAGTTAAATTTTATAGAGGTTGATATTTTAGTCGAGTGCTGCTGACGGGATTTTTTTTGTTTTTATTTTTATTTTTATTGTTTCGGATTTGTTTGTTCGGTGTAGTTATCTCATTTTCGTTTGTTCAATGTAGTGTAATTCTTGTTTCTTGTAATTCTTCTATATCTCAGATTTTTTTGTTCAGTGTAGTTATCTCATTTTTGTTTTTTTGTTCAGTTTTCTTATTGTTGTGTTTTACTTTGTTCAGTTTTCTTATTGTTATTTTTTTCTTTGTTAGTTTCATTTCATTTTATGGTGGAAGTTTCTGATTTTTTGCTATTTTTCTGAATTTTTTTTTATCTTTCGAATTTAATGGCAAAATGCAAAAAAAAATTTTTTTTCTTACACCTGTACCAATTGCTGCGGTTTTTCTAAGAACCGCAGCCATATGCCTATTTTTTATTATTAAATTCAGCATATTGCTGCGGTTTTCCCTAGAAACCGCAGCAATATACTTTATGAATCTGATATAAAATATATATATTGCTGCGGTTTTACCAGTAAAACCGCAAAGAATATGTTCAAATATTGCTCAGAGTTTTAAACCGCAAGCAATATATTTATTACCTATTGCGCTTCTTTATTCTTGGCGCGCGGTCAAAACCGCCGCAATAGGCTACTTAATGACCGCAGCAATAAGCATTTATTCTACTAGTGGTTATTGCATAATAAATACATGTAATTTACTAAAAAATGATGGATATCGTACAATTACTTTTCCTACAAAATTAATAATTTTGATGCTAGAAAAATACGTAACTTTTTTTATACTCTAAAAATCCGCAGATCTTATTAGGTGGATGACGATTGACGAAATTCGCATTAATGATGAGAGAGAGTGTTCATTTAACTATATTGAAATAATTCCCAATAAATCATAACTAGAAAAATATATTTCGTTTTTAAAAAAATAACCAAAACACATATATTTTCGTCCTCTACAAATAGACACCCATTTTGCTATACTTTTCACACTTTATATATAATATAAATTTAGTATATTTGATTATATATTTAGACCATTAAAAATTAAAAATGAAAAGATTCAAAAGTACCTTATTTGATGCACACTACGAAATAAGATAATTGTTGAAACAAAGAACATTATAGTTTAACATTGTAATATTGAATTGGTGATACTTTTCAACCATTAAACATAAATATAGTATTGAAAAATAATATTTTATCATTCTAATTAATCACAAGTATCAACTGTTGAAAACGAGAACACGTTTGACAACTATTTGAATTTTTTTTTCCAAAGTTAGCCTTTTTGTTGTTTTTTTTCTTTTATTTGAGGTTTTAAGGATCAACTAAATTAATAGACAAGATAAATAAATTAATAATAATCAAGCGATGAGATTTAAGCAATTATAGTAACTACATTTTAATTGTAGCTACTCAATAACCTTCCAAAAAATTAAATTAAAACTATTTTCTTAATTATTCTGTTGGGAAAAGTTGATTTCAATTAATGTTGCATTTGAACTCGCAAATGAAATTTGAAATTTCAATTTAAGTTGATTTCAAATTTTTATTTGAAATTCAAATGAAAAAGATACTCTCACTATTTTAGACCCCTCAAAATATAAGCCTATAAAAAGCTTAGGGTGTGCAAAGGGTAGGGTCGGACCGGAATTTGGATCGAACCGGACAGAGGATTCCGGTCCGGTCCCCGGTCCGCCGAAAATCAGGATTCCGGGTTTTCGGTCCGGTCGGTCCAAACCCGAAAAATTCCGGCCCCGACCGGTGGACTAAAATTTCTATTTTTTTAGTAAAAAAACAGCTTTAAAGGTTAAAAATAATTTCAAAGTTATAAAGTTATAAAGCTAAAAACATATGCTTTATTAACTTTAAGATTTTTATTGTTAGAATTATTAAATTTTAATGTATCTAATTTATAAATATGTATAAATCTTAATAAAAAAGGATTTTTTTTTAAAAAATGCAGATTCCGGTCCAACAAGTCCAAAACCGGACCGGACTGGAAAAATTTCGGTCCCGGTCCAAAAAAATTCCGGTCCCGGTCCAAAAAAATTCCATATTCCGGTCTACCGGTCCAACTGATTTCGGTTCGGTCCTGGACCGATGCACAACTTGTGCATAGAGATTTTCTGTACATAAAGTGTAAGACTAGCCTTTTTCGATTGAAACTAATTCTTTTACATTGGTTTTGAAAGAGGTAAAATTGATGTTAAGTGAGCTAATCATGATATGTAAAGACACATATCTATATATATATTAGGATTTTTTTGTCCATAACTACCTTACTTACACTCTTTTTTGCGAGAAACTACCTTATTTACAAAATTTTGTACAAACTACCTTTGTTACGTTATTGTTTGTTGACCACTACCTAAAAACTTATACCGACGTTTGACTGTAGTTTTCTGGTGAGTAAAACTCATGTGCAGGTCACGTGACTTATTATATTCCTTATTTTATTCCCACCTTCTATTTTTCCCTCCCTTTTCTAAACTAACACTCTCTCCTTACCTAACTATGGATATGAACATGGGATTTGTACAAAATAGAAGGGGGGAATAAAATAAGGAAAATAACAAGTCACGTGACTTGCACATGAGTTTTACTCACCGAAAAACTACAGTCAAACGTCGGAAAAAGTTTTTAGGTAGTGGTCAACAAACAATAACGTAACAAAGGTAGTTTGTACAAAATTTTGTAAATAAGGTAGTTTCTCGCAAAAAAAAGTATAAATAAGGTAATTATGGACAAAAAATCCTATATATTATTTATAAAAAAACAAATAGATTTAAAGTGACAATAGTAAATAATAATAATAAATATAATATCATTTTATGACAAGTTCTCTTTGGCAAAGTTAAATGAAACACTTAACCACTTCGATCACTTCCATTTTTCACTATAGGAAGGTGTGAGAAGTGAAAAAAGATTAGGAAGTTAAAGATAGGGAGGTAGACCGATGATCACTCAAAAACTGCAAAGCAAGCTCGGAGTTGTCGGGACGGCAGTGGGGATAAAAGGAAAAAAAGAAGATGAGATAGAGATAGATGGGAAACTGTATGATCGAGGAAGTGTGGATAAGAAGAGCAAAGTAGAAATTGGTCTTCTCTTAAGTAACTTTATGAAGTGTCGGGCGAAGGTTGGCGAGACCCAACCCTGCCAATAATTATGAATCTCCTCAGGTGGAGGTCTGGGCAATCCTCAAACAGGTTCGCCAACTCTATAAATGGAGCAATCTTTATGCCCCCGAGATGATCTTCTTGTTGGACACGATGATCAAGAAAAATCCTATGGAGAAACTAAAAAAGAACAGTTGAGTTTTCATAATGCTTTCGGAGTCTCTAGCGTGGGGAAGGCTGAAGGACTTTGTTTATTTTGGAGGGAGGGAGGTGACTTCATTCTCACTTCTTTCTCCCAAAACCATATTTGTAGAAACATCATGCTGGATGGAGCTATAGCATGGCGTTTTCGTGGGCATCTATGGTTGGCCAAACGAGGAAGAAAAGTTTAAAACTTGGAATCGGCCAGATTTCTTTGTGAATTAAGAAGGGGAAATTGGCACAATTTACGATGGGGAATTCAACAAAATTTTGGGTTATGATGAGGAGGGAGGAGCAAGATAGAGTAAGATCACGTGAAGTGGGTCCTTTACGCGAGACTGTGAAATACTCGCTCACTTTATGACGACATTGGTTTTGAGGGCTAGTGGTACACTTGGGAGAGAAGACAGTCCGAGACTGACCGAGTTACGTTCGTGAATGTTTGGATCGTTATTTGGCCAATCACACTTGGTGAAATCTTTTCCCCGATGCTACATAGGAACATTTAGCTTGGTTCAATATAAGTCAGATCATTCAACTATTTTGCTTCGTAAGAGGGTTGGGACAAGCACAACACGCAAAAGGAAAAGGCATTTCAAATTCGAAACTTCTTGGCTACCGGGAAGAAAGATGTGAGCAAGTTGATGAAGGCGTGGAGTGAGTCGACCGTAGAGCCTATGACAAAAAAGCTTAAGCATGTAGCCAGTACACTTGCATTGTGGAGCCGGGATAAATTTAACAAACTTGACAAACAGACTGAGAAGAATGAGAAAGCTCTTCACACGGCCCAAAAACTTCCAATCTCCAAGTCAAGTTGTGCTTTATGTTTGTCTCTTGAAAATGAGCTGGATGATCTTAATGCTAAACAAGAAGCCAACTAATATCTATGTTCCCAAGCTTCTAAGGTTCGTGAAGGGGACAAGAACACAAAATATTTTCATCACAAGCCCTCTCAGCGACGATGGAGAAATATAATTGGTGCTTTACTTGATGATCTTTGAGAGCGTGGAAAATGACGAGGAGGACATTGAGAGGCTCGTCACACATTTCTACAAGTCTATTTTCTCTTCCACCGATCCCACTCGATGACCTTATAAGCAATAGTTTGCAATGTTGGGTATATGATGTCATATGGAGCTCAATGTGTGTATGGTGTGGAGATGAGGTTGCGTGAAGCGTACTTTGGCGAAAATCGGCTGGTTTGAAGTCCCGCCCGATCGCTTCGGGCAGTGTGGCCCGATCGGGCGGGGTCGATCTTCTTGGCTGGCGCATTGAAGCTAGGCGCCCGATGGAATCGGGATAGGGCGAGACCGGGCGAAGGTCGCCCGATCGGGCCCGAGAGCAGTTTTGGTCTGGCGTTTAACCGCCCGATTGGGCGGATGTCGCCCGACCCGATCGGGCGGAGGCTTATTTCTCACGGAGGGGGCGATTTCCCGATTTAAGTTATATTTAGGTTTAACCTATTGCCATAACTACATTATGATTCATCATTATTCTCAGATTCAAGAGAGGAAAAGTTAGAGAGTGATCTTAGAGAGCTTTTGTAACCTTTCTTGAACATTCATCGATTCCTAGTGCAGATTCGTGGTTTTTCTCCCAGTTCTTGGGTTTCCACGTAAAAGTTCTTGTGTGTTCTTTCTTGCTTTGTTATTTGTTGTTCTATTATTGTTTGCTATTATTTCTAGATTGATAATCAATAGAACTTACAAGTGGTATCAAGAGCTAGCACTAGAGGAAAAAAGTCATTTCTTTGTTGTAAAAGGGTCGCGGTTGTGTAGAAAACCGCAGCCCTTCCATTAAGGGGTCGCGGTCGGGCCCAAAACCGCAGCCCTTCGTGCAATAAAGGGTCGCGGTTTTGGGCCCGACCGACCCTTAATGGAAGGGTCAGTTTTCTACACAACCGCAACCCTTTGTTTTATTTTTTTTCCCCCCAAACTAATCGCCCTCTCATTAATTCTTCCCTCTACCCAACTTTTCATTCACGAAAATCCTCTCCACGCAAAGCTAAAAACCCCACCCCGAGCCCTACCCTTGCGAATTGAACCACCCCCGAGCCCTAGCATTCGAATTGAACCACCCCCCCGAGCTCCGGTCCACCCCTCCCGTGCGCGCCACGCAGCCTCCTACGCGCCATCCCAGGCGCACCACGCGACTCCACGCAACACCAACCACCCGAGCGCCGCCACCGTTGCGCACCAACCACCCGAGCGCTCGCCACACGGTGCGCCACTCACGTGCGCGCCACCCACCTTCTCTCACGCAGCTTGGTCAAGAAATTAAAGGTTGCCTTTTTAATTATTTTGATTTTTATTTTCTAATATGTTTATATTCGTTTGGGAGAAAAGAATGTGTTGAGCATTTGAGTGGGACTGAAATTGCAGAAAAGTTATACAAAAGGGTCGTGCTTCGGAACCCGAAAATATGTTAATTGAATTATTTGATTAGCTACATTAGCTATTAACTTAGTTTAATGCAAACAAATTTCATCTATAATTTGTTAATAGTTTAAATGAGAAAAGTTAGTTGTAATGTGTTTCAATGTGGGTAAGATATGATAATTTATATATATGAATGTATTTCTTATAATAATATGCAATTTGCATTTACTATATGCTAACAATTTTTTCGGTTTTATGTGTCTTAGATATTAGCATATTGGAAGCGGCAAATCAACTAGGAGATAGTGCAGAGTATATATAGAGATCGATCTCCATATTAGTTGTTATTGGTATGTATTTATGATAAAGACAATTCATTATATATCTTCATTTATTGTGTATATGTAGATTCAATCTATGTGTATGTATATTTCTTATTATGAGATTGGATGAAAACAATTTAATTAAGCTATGAAATGTATAATTTATATGAATCATCATATCATCAATCATATGCCTAGATACTCGCTTCAAGACTTACTCATTAGGAGTAAGTCTTGAATAGTCCCCCTGTTTGGGATCGTCCTTGGACGTTTGATCTCACTTAGGTGGTGAATGTATGTCTTCTTTTCAATTCTAAGGAAAGTCTTGGCTTGTCGTTTCTCTACATTGTTCTCTGTGTACATATGTAGATAATCAATTATCTACATTGTGTACTTGGAGAACTGTAGGGAAATGCTGCCGGATTTTCCTTAGAATTGAAGAGTTGGCATATATTCACTAGTGAGATTAAACGTCCAAGGATGGGTTAGGTTGGAGTGATAAGGACCTTCGGATGCATGCATACATTTGCACATGTGACCTTCGGATGTCATGCACATTGAGAAGAATGTTTGTGATGCTATTCTTGCGACACTTATGAATATTCCGGGTAAGACAAAGGATGTTAAAGCGTCACGTCTTCACTTGGAAAAAAATAAGCTTCGATCGGAGTTGTGGGCTCAAAAAAGGGCCGGAAGGAAAAAGAAAGTAGTGGAGGAAGGGGTTGATGAGGAAACTGGGAAAAGAAAAAAGGTGGATGATTCGGAGAAGAATTATTTGCCACCAGCTTGCTACACACTGTCGAAAGCTGAGAAACGGATTTTTTGCGAGTCATTGTATGGCATTAAGGTTCCAACTGGGTACTCATCGAATATGAAGCGATTTGTTACCTTAAATGGTGAGTTGAAGTTATCGAGTATGAAATCTCACGATTGTCATGTCATGATGCAAGTATTCTTACCGATTGCAATTCATGGGATACTTCCAAAGCATGTGAGGCACACCATTACAGAACTTTGTTCATTTTTTCATACAATATGAAGCAAAGTGCTACAACCGTCGACACTCGATGACTTGCGTGTGCTAGAATAGTTGAAACTTTATGCAAATTTGAGATGATGTTCCCCCCGCATTCTTTGACATTATGGTGCATCTCATTGTCCACCTAGTTCGAGAAATTAAGTTGTGTGGTCCAGTGTTTTTGAGGTGGTGCTATCCTTTTGAGAGATATATGGGTACTTTGAAGGATAAAGTTCGAAATCTTGCACAACCAGAAGGTAGCATTATTCAAGGGATTGTGGCTGAAGAGGTCAGTAATTTTGTGGCAGAGTATGTTGCTGGTGTTGATCCCATTGGCGTTCCGATATCTCGACACCAGGGCAGACTCGAGGGCAAGGGTACGATTGACTCAAAATTGATCTCACCTTCTGTCGACAAGCGTACACAAGCTCACTTCTTTGTGTTGCATCACGTGGCAGCTGTCCATCCTTATTTAAATGAGCATATGGAGGAATTACGTGTTAGCAACCCTGGAAAAGGAATAAGGGCATTGACGCAAATGCATAATAAGACGTTCATTGATTGGTTTCATCATCGAGTAGTGGATGATTTAGATGAAAATGTTTCTGAAACAGTCAAGTGATTAGCATTTGGTCCCCGTGAATCTGTACACTCTTATGAGGGTTATGATATTAACGGGTATACGTTTTGGACTGAACGTCAAGATCTTAAGTCGACATCGCGACAGAATAGTGGTGTTTCACTTGTGGCGTCATCTACACAATACGCAAGCTCGAAAGATAAGTCTCCCGTTCTTGCTGCCACCAACTATTATGGGCGAATTCAAGAAATATGGGAGCTTGACTACTCAGCTTTTCATATTTGTCTCTTTTGTTGCAATTGGGTTGATGATAATCGACGTTGCGTAAAAAAAGATGATCCTTGCGGTTTCACTCTTGTGGACATGGGTCGTCTACGTGAAACTGAAGAGCCATTTGTACTTGCATCACAAGCTAAACAAGTATTCTATGTAACTGATCCTGCTGATAATAAGTGGTCAATTGTTATACCTGGCAAAAGGAGTATTCTGGGCATCGGTGATGTTGAGGATGAGGAAGAGTATGATGCATTTGAGGACATCCCAACTTTTACCTATCCTGAAAATAGCGTGGAAGATGATGTAAATATGTCTGAGAACTATATGCGTGTTGATCACACGGAAGGGATACTTGTTGAAACTCCTAAGAAACGGCGGAAGGTCAACAAATCATGAGACATATACTCAGGTTTATCTCTATTTCGTCCATTTCATGTCATTTTCATATATTTCGAGTCATGTGACTCAATTTTCTTGTTGAATATGATAGTATAGCCAAAAATACGACTATTACGTAGATTTATAGGTGCTACTTTGTTGTTGGTTGGATTTTGGGAAAGCAAACACCATTTTAAGGTTATTTCGGCCGTTTCATGTCATTTTCGTGTATTTCGAGTCATGTGACTCCAATTTCTTGTTGAATGTAATAATATTGCATAAAATACGACTACTAAGTAGGTTTATAGGTGCTCCTTTGTTGTTGGTTGGATTTCGGGAAAGTAAGGGTCATTTTAGGCCTATTTCGTCCGTTTTATGTCATTTTCGTGTATTTCGAGTCATGTGACTCAAATTTTTTGTTGAATGTGATAATATTGCATAAAATACGACTACTAAGTAGATTTATAGGTGCTCCTTTGTTCATGGTTGGATTTCGGGAAAGTAAGGGTCATTTTAAGCCTATTTCGGCCGTTTCATGTCATTTTCGTGTATTTCGAGTCATGTGATTCCAATTTCTTGTTGAATGTAATAATATTGCATAAAATACGACTACTAAGTAGGTTTATAGGTGCTCCTTTGTTGTTGGTTGGATTTCGGGAAAGTAAGGGTCATTTTAGGCCTATTTCGTCCGTTTCATGTCATTTTCGTGTATTTCGAGTCATGTGACTCCAATTTCTTGTTGAATGTAATAATATTGCAAAAAATACGACTACTAAGTAGGTTTATAGGTGCTACTTTGTTGTTGGTTGGATTTCGGGAAAGTAAGGGTCATTTTAGGCCTATTTCGTCCGTTTCATGTCATTTTCGTGTATTTCGAGTCATGTGACTCCAATTTCTTGTTGAATGTGATAATATTTCATAAAATACGACTACTAAGTAGATTTATAGGTGCTACTTTGTTCATGGTTGGATTTCGGGAAAGTAAACGTCATTTTAAGCCTATTTCGACCGTTTCATGTCATTTTCGTGTATTTCGAGTCATGGTAATCCAATTTGTTGTGGAATATGATCTTATAACCTAAAATGTTGCTATTAAGTAGATTTATACGAGCTACTTTGTTGATGGTTGGATTTCGGGAAAATAAATATCATTTTAGGCCTATATATTTCAGCCGATTTATGTCTTTTTATATACTTCGAGCCTCCCACTTCCCCCCCTTGCACGCCCCGGCCCCCCCCCCTTGCACGGCCCGCTCCCCCCCCGTCCGGCCCCTAGCTACTTTCCCCCCCTTGCACAGCCCCTGGTCCCCCCCGACACGCCCCCGCTCCCCCCGTCCAACCCCTAGCTACTTCCCCCCGCACGACCCCCACGCGGCAGCCGGCAAAGAAGCTGCACGCCAGCAAGCAAAGCTGAGGCGGCTTCTCGCTGGCTGCGGCGACTATCGCCGCTAGTGGCCCACGACTTCCGATGTTCCATTATTGTTGGTCCTTATTCAAATTGTTATTTTTTTTAACTTGTACATATATATTAATTTCTATGTGTTTATAATTGCAGGGATAATTACTACATATGGATGAGATGACGACTAGTGAACATACAACCGAGGATGAATCTTATGATGTGAGGAAGGACCCAGATAAAGGTGATCTCGAAGATCGAGATCTTCAAAAACTTCATCCAAAAAGTGGTACAATTGTGAAAGCACAACAAGTTTGTAGGAAAGAAGGTCAACAACGGGAGTTACAAACAAATCAACAACAAAGAAAATCGAAAGTGATGAAAAAGAGAAAGGGAAGAGGACCTACAAAGTCAATAAGTGCTACTCACTTGCATATGACTTTAGAGTACGATAACTTGGGTCAACCTTGTGGTGTGAAAGGGTTAGGATTTTGCAAGAACTAGCTAGAAGTTCGAAACAAGTTGGCAAGCTATTCGGTTGTTGCGTTAATGTAGCTTTTTGTATTAGAATTAATATAATTTTGCCTTAATATGTACTCTTTAACATTATTATTATTATATATATATAATTATTACATATATAATTGGGAACTCTATATATATATGCATTATGAGGTTTGTAATATGGTACAAAGCAAAGCAGCAAGGAACCAGCGACACAGGGAACGAGCGCATATATAATATTATATAGCTGAATTTAAAAAAAAAAAAACAAAATTTCAAAAGGGCTGCGGTTAATAGGGAAAACCGCAGCCCTTGGCCAAATAAGGGCTGCGGTTAACCGGGAAAACCGCAGCCCTTATTTGGCCAAGGACTGCGGTTTTCCCTATTAACCGCAGCCCTTATTTGGCCAAGGGCTGCGGTTTTCTTACGACCGCAGCCCTTAATTCTCCAAGGGCTGCGGTTCATAACCGCAGCCCTTCCTATATATTAAGGGCTGCTACTCTAATTGCTGCGGTCAAAAAACGCAGCCCTTAGGCCACTTTTGACCGCAGCCCTTAGGCTTTTTTCCACTAGTGTAGGTTGGTTTATTGTCTAGATCTAGAATAATTAACAATGGAGGATGCAAAGATTAGAATTGAGAAGTTTGATGGAACATATTTTGGATATTGGAAGATGCAAATAGAAGACATCTTATATCAAAAGAATCTGTATCAACCTCTGTCTACAAAGCCAGATGACATTGAAGAGGCTAAGTGGAAGGTACTCGATCGGCAGGCACTAGCGGTGGTGCGATTGACATTGGCTCGGACTGTGGCGTTCAATGTCAAGGATATCAAAACAACGGCGGAATTAATCAAAGCACTGTCAGATATGTATGAGAAGCCCTCGGCAATGAATAAGGTATATCTGATGCGCCGTTTATTTGATTTAGAGATGAATAATGGTAGTTCTGCTGCTGAACATATTAATGAATTTAATTCAATAATAAGTCAGTTATCTTCGGTAAATATTATATTTGATGATGAAGTGAAAGCCTTAATTTTGTTGTCCTCCTTCCGTTGCTTGGGAAACCGTAGTAGCTTCTTGTTAGCAATTCTTTCGGTAAAGAAAAATTGGTGTATGATGTTGTCCGTGATCGATTTTGAGTGAGAGTAGTCGAAGGAAGGAGAGTGGAGAATCATCTCGGAGCATACGATGCGAGGGTAGAGGGAGAGGAAAACAAAAGGGAAAAGGAAATAATTTTCGGGGTTGATCAAAGTCTAGGGGCCGGAGTAAGTCAAAAGGCGGGGTTAGTATTACTGTTGGAATTGTGGTGAGAAGGGTCATCCAAAGAGGGAGTGTCCACATCCCAAGAAGAAGGGTGGAAAGTCCGACCATAATGATAAACGGGAGGATAGTGATAACTCATCGATTTATTCGCATCGAATGAGATTGAGGATGCTTTGGTCCAAAGTGTTGATAGTCCCATAGAGTCGTGGATCCTAGATTCGGGGGCATCGTTTCACTCTTCACCTATGAGGGAGGCTGTTTCATGACTTCAAAGCAAAGAAGTTGGGTAAGGTCATCTTGCTTGATGACAAGACCTTGGATATCATGGGGAAGGGAGATGTGATTGTCAAGATTGCGAACGGGGAACTTTAAAACTCGCATGATGTTAGGTACATTCCAGGCCTAGCAAAGAATCGATTTACGTGAGTCAACCGGACTCATGTGGCTACAAAAACCGTGTTCTCGTGAGGGGAAGTGGAAAATTTCCAAAGGTTCCATGATCTTGGCTAGAGGTACTAAGATGGGAACACTATACACTATTGCGGGGTGTACGAGGCATGGTTCTTTGCGGCTACAGTGGATGAGACAAAGTTATGGCATACTAGACTTGGTCACATGAGTGAGAAAGGGATGAAGATTTTAGCTTCAAGTGGCAAATTGTCAGGGTTGAAATCAGTTGACATGGAATTTTATGAGAGTTGTGTCTATGGCAAGCAGAAAAAGGTGACTTTCACAAAAGCCAAGAAAGAGTTGAAACCGAGAAGCTAGAGTTGGTGCACACCGATTTGTGGGGGCCTTCCCGGTCGAGATCCCTTGGTGGCTCACGTTACTTTGTTACTTTCATTGATGACTACGAGCAGGAAAGTATGGGTCTACTTCATGAAGAGGAAATCGAGCTTCATGAGACCTTCAAGAAGTGGAAGGCCGAGGTAGAGAATCGATTGGGAAAGAAAATTAAGTGCATTAAGTCTGATAATGGAGGTGAGTATGAATTGGCAGAGTACACAAAGCTCTGTGAGGAGAATTGCATCATTCTGAAGAGGACTGTTCCAGGGAAACCTCGACAGAATGGGGTCGCAGAGAGGATGAACAGGACACTGACTGAAAGGGCTAGAAGTATGAGGTTGTATGCGGGGCTACCTAAAACATTGCAGGCGGGTCGGTTAGTACGGCGGCTTACTTGATCAACAGGGGGACCATCGGTCCCATTGGAGTTCAAGCTACCGGAGGAGGTTTGGAGTGGGAAGGAGGTAAATCTTTCTTTTCTCGAAATTATTTGGTTGTGTTGCTTATGTTGTCAGAAACGCGACAAGTTAGACCCAAAGGCCGTTAAATGCTAATTTATTGGGTATGGTTCTGAGAAGTATGGGTATCGATGTTGGGAACCTAAAAGTAGGAAGATTTTGAGACACTGTGATGTCACGTTTGATGAGACTAAGGTGTACAAGGATGTTTATGGTGATAAATCTGAGATTACTGAACTAGTGGGAGCTCAGGAGGAGGAGTTTGTGGTGACTGAAGGCATTGATGGAAGAGATGTCATTGTTCCAGAACGGGTTGAGCAACATGGAGATGAAGCTCATACTCCTACGAAGGTCCGATTCGGATGAGTCGAGATAACTCACAAAAGGTAATTCGAGATGGTGCTCTTGTCACACCACCAAGAGGCTCCAGTTCTAGTACAGGAAGAATAGTCTCTCAAGTTGACTTGAGAAAATCCGCAAGGGTGTCCAAAGCACCAAATCGATATTCCCCTTCTATGTTTTATTTGCTACTAACTGATGCAGGTGAACCAGAATCATATAAAGAAGCAATAAATTCGACTGACTCATCTAAGTGGGAGTTAGCCATGAAAGATGAGATGCGGTCCCACGGAAAAGAATCGAGACATGGGAGTTATGCTGCATTACTGCGAGGAATGAGAGCACTTAGCAACAAGTGGATCTTCAGATTGAAGAAAGAGCCTGATGAAAGTGTTAGGTATAAGGCGAGATTAGTGGTAAAGGGGTTCCTACAACAGGAGGGCATTGACTACAACGAGATATTTGCTCCTGTTGTAAAGTTGATTACTATACGTATCTTGTTGGCTATTGTTGCTGCTGAGAATCTGTTCTTAGAACAGATGGATGTTAAGACCGCGTTTCTACATGGTGATCTGGATGAGGAGATCTACATGAAGCAACCGGATGGCTTCAAAGTTCGTGGAAAAGAGAACTTAGTGTGCAAGCTCAAGAGGAGCTTATATGGATTGAAGCAGGCTCCGAGACAGTGGTACATAAAATTTGACACCTTTATGTGTAGCGGTGGGTTCAAGAGAGCGATAGCGATCATTGTTGCTATTTTTCGGAGGTATGTAAATGACTATGTTTATTTACTTCGTATGTTGATGATATGCTAATTCTTTGGTACGAGCATGGAGGTGATAAATAGTGTGAAGGGAAAACTGTCACAGAAATTTGAGATGAAGGATTTGGGTGAATCCACACAAATCTTAGGTATGAGGATTTTCAGGGACAAGTCTACTGGCATGTTGAAATTGTCTCAGGAAGATTATACTCTAAAGGTACTTAAGAGGTTTAATGTGGGAGATGCAAAACCCAGAAATTCGCCGCTTCCTAGCGACCTCAAATTGACAAGGGGGCACTCACCAACTACAGAAGAAGAAAAGGAGCGGATGACCACTGTTCCCTATGCTTCAGCGGTTGGTAGCTTGATGTATGCCATGGTTTGCACACGGCCAAACATTGCTTTTGCAGTGGGAGTTGTGAGTAGATTTGTTTCTAATCCGGGTGAGAAACATTGGGATCTTTGTGGAAGTGGTTACTAAGGTACTTGAAGGGCACTTCAAGTATGGGGCTTTGTTTCTGGAAGAAAGGAGTGAAGCTTGAGGGTTATGGTGATGCTGATCTCAGTGGAGATATCGATACTAGCAAAAGTACGTCTGGATATGTCTCTACTTGTTGGTTGGGACTGAGATGGTGGATGTCCAAGTTACAGAAGTGTATCTCTCTGTCTACTACAGAGTCTGAGTATGTGGCTATGTCTGATGCAGGTAAGGAGATGGAATGGCTTATTGGTTTTCTTGAAGAGATGGAATGGCTTATTGGTTTTCTTGAAGAGATGGGCATTAAACAGGAGAAAGTGATACTTTACAGTGATAGTCAAAGTGCAGTGCATTTGGCTAAGAATCCTATGTATCATTGTAGGACCAAACATATTCGTCGGCGCTTTCACTACATCAGGAGTTTAGTGGAGGAGAATGTGTTGTGTCTGGAGAAAGTGTTGGGTGCTAAGAACCCAGCAGATATGCTCACTAAGGGTGTGAGTTGTGACAAACTAAGGTTGTGCCGAACCTTAGTTGGCCTTCGGTAATTGCTGATGAAGGTGGTGCTTTAGGAATTGAGATGAATGAAAAGATGATGATGGTATAAGTTATTCTTCACTTACACCTATCTCCAAGTGGGAGATTGTTGGGTATATGATGTCATATGGAGCTCAATGTGTGTATGGTGTGGAGATGAGGTTGCGTGAAGCTTACTTTGGCGAAAATCGACTGGTTTGAAGTCCCGCCCGATCGCTTCGGGCAGTGTCGCCCGATCGGGCGGGGTCGATCTTCTTGGTTGGCGCATTGAAGCTAGGCGCCCGATGGAATCGGGCGGTCTCGCCCGATCGGACGAAGTACCGAACTTCATCGGGCGAACGACCGGGCGAAGGTCGCCCGATCGGACCCGAGAGCAGTTTTGGTCTGGCGTTTAACCGCCCGATCAGGCGGATGTCGCCCGACCCGATCGGGCGGAGGCTTATTTCACGCGGAGGGGGCGATTTCCCGATTTAAGTTATATTTAGGTTTAACCTATTGCCATAACTAAATTATGATTCATCATTATTCTCAGATTCAAGAGAGGAAAAGTTAGAGAGTGATCTTAGAGAGCTTTTGTAACCTTTCTTGAACATTCATCGATTCCTAGTGCAGATTCGTGGTTTTTCTCCCAGTTCTTGGGTTTCCACGTAAAAGTTCTTGTGTGTTCTTTCTTGCTTTGTTATTTGTTGTTCTATTATTGTTTGCTATTATTTCTAGATTGATAATCAATAGAACTTACATGCAACATGTTCCATCTATCATTACTCAGGATCTTAATGAGGCCCTTATGAAACCTATTCCAAAAGCGAATATTCATGTTGCTTTGCTCTAGATGCACCCTTGCATGGCCCTCCGGGCCCGACGGTATGTGCACGCTATTTTTTACCAATATTACTGACACATTGTTAGTAATGAGGTAACTATTTTTGTCCGTAATATTTTACATGGCTCTTCTTCTTATAGTCTTGTAAATAATACTAATATTATTTTAATTCCAAAAGTGTGTACATCAAATCATTTGTTTGAATTACGTCCCATTGCTCTATGTAATGTTCTCCATAAACTGGTGTCCAAAGCTATAGTGATGCAACTAAAGAACATTCTCTCTGATATTATTACTAAAAATTAGAGTGCCTTTGTCCCAGGAAGACTAATTTAATCATTGATAATACTTTGATAGCTTTGGAAAATTTTCACACTATGAAGAGAAGAAGCAGAGGCCACAAAGGCATAGTAGCAAAGAAGTTGGATATGAGTAAGGTATATGACAGGGTGGAGTGGGGCTTTCTCCGAAAACTCTTTCTTACTGTGGGATTTGATGGTTGTTGGGTGAACTTGATTATGGATTGTGTTTCTTGTGTTTCTTACTCCTTTGTTTTTTATGGAGGAGTATGTAGGATGGTTAAACCATCTCGGGGTCTTCGTCAGGGGGATCCCCTATCCCCATACCTTTTCATTCTGGTTGCAGATGTTTTTTCTAATATGTTGCAGGCAAAAGTTTGGGAGAGGAAGTTACATGATACATACAATTCTAAAGCAAGTCGGAATGACCCGGAAATATCTCATTTATTATTTGCATATGACAGTCTTTTCTTACTCGAGCTAACCAACAGGAATGCTTACTTGTAGTTGATATTCTCAACCAATATGATGAAGCAGCATCTGGACATATTATTAATTATAAGAAGTCGGAAGTCTCTTTCAACAGGGGAATAAGTTTAGTGCAATTAGATGAGTTGTGGAGATTTCGGATGTGAGACTTATGGAAAGCACAACAAATGCCTTGGCATTCTTATAATTGTCGGAAGATCAAAGAGAGCAATTTTTGTGCATTACTTGACAGAATATGGAAGAAATTAAGTATGGAAGGAAATTTTTTTATCTAGGGTCGGGAAGGAATTGTTCTCCTCAAATCTAACATCCAAGCAATTTCAACCAATCTGATCTGATGGGAGTCTATAAATTTTTGGCCACTATTATTCATAGTATTCATTTGGCTATGGCAAGATTTTGGTGGGGTAATCAAGGTGCACAAAACAAGATTCACTGGAAAAATCGGGAAGCAATGCGTTCTCCAAAGTGTCTTCGGGGTATGGGTTTTAGAGATCTTTAGCTCAGACTTCAATGATGCCTTGTTAGGCCGACAAGCTTGGCACTTACTTCCCAAACCTGAGTCCCTTCCCAAACCTGAGTCCCTAATTGGCAGAGTCATGAAGGCGAAATACCATCCTAATTCGTCCTTTATAGATGCTGCTCCTGGCCCATCTAGTAGCTATTCTTGGAAAAGTATACTTATATGGAGTTTTAAAGCTTCAGTGAAGGAGGGAATCATTTGGAGAGTTGGAAATGGGTATAACATAAATATCTGGAAGTACCCATGGCTAACTAAAGGAAGCGGCTTTTTTATTACTAGTGCCAAGCAGAAAAAAAAGAGTGAGAATAAGACATACCTTTTCTCATACTCCAAATATACATTACAAGTTAATATGTAACGCCGAACAACGCCTGCATCGTAACCAACCCCAAATTAAATCACTTATGTTTATTCAACAGAAAGAACATATTCAATATCACGGTCAGTTTTTAGTTTTCGAATCCAAAATTTCATGTTGTACATTATAAGTCATATACTAGTTAACTTAATCATAGATATACACATACTAATCATGTTAATATTGAACACTAAAACATATATACTACCCTAATATAAAATCACTACTTCTAGATTCCGAAACCCAAATGATTAACAAAGGAACACAATTCCACCAATTAATTAAGTTAACCAATTCTTTTCCTGCTTAATTGCCCTATACAATATGAGCATACAACTTTCTAAAAACTCTCTATGATGCTGCAAATGGAGAGCAAGGAAAACACATACAACATATTTCAGTCTAATCATTATGCTAATTTAGCTAGTCTTAGAGAACAAAAATGAAAACAAATATAGACTAGTGACCAATAAAGATGGAAACATTAAGCTAATTTAGCTATCAAATAAAATAATATATAGAAGCCTAATCATTATGAACATTTTAGCTAGGCAAACTTTACTCGTTCAAAAGTAATTGTGGATGCATTACAAAGATGTTAGGAAAACATAGTTCAATTGAAAAAAAAAACTTTATACAAGCGAAGAAGCCAACTTAGCACCACCCACCACCCCTCCTAGCAGCCTGGGGTATAGTCCAGAGACTAAATATACAATCCGAGAGGATAGGAGAATGAAATGTAGGATGTTAAAATAAACCATGCACAGTCACTAAACCACAATCCAAGAAAAGGAGAATTCTTAACAAGCGCTTACAATCACCACAATGCTACCAAAATCAAATCTGATTTCCCTGAAACGAGTGAGAAAAACAAGCTTTTCATAGCGCTTATAGTCATCTAAGACGGGAGAAATAATGAAATTGCTTTAACACAAAGCTTAGCCATATACATTAAAGGGGCAGGGTATGTATAATCAACATACCACAAAATATGAAAAGATTGACAGGATAACACCATTACATAAAAGACCCCTGTCAAATCTAAAATCTCAAACCCTAGGGAGAGTAAAAAAGCTTCCTTCATCCTCAATTAGAGGTAAATCAATATAATCATACTACATAATTCTGAGTAGCTACTTGATAATTCACTTAAATCGCAAAATCAAATCAGTTACTACATACCAATTTTACAATTGAAATTTACAATTCACAATATCAAATGATCAAATGATTTCCAACTTACCAGTGATAACGATAGCTTTAACATCATTTCTATTCAAAGGTTCATCATATAACTCTTTCAATCCATCAATTACTACAAAAAAAACAGAAATAAAAAAAGTGTAATTCGCAGTTGAAATTGAAAATTACACGAAATTCGATTACGAAAAATGAGAAACTAACTCGGAATCGCCAAGCAACTCCATCGTTTCCGACCTCCATTGAAACTCGAGGTTTCGCCATTTTTACACTTTGAAATTAGGTATTTTTCTTCGGAGATTTCGCAGAGAGTAGAAAATGAATGAGGAAAGAGAGAGAACTGAAGCACCGGCGAACTGAAGGGGAGGTGGAGCACCGGCGAACTGAGGTAGCGCGGCAGACAAAGAGAACGAAACGGGGTGGGGGAGAATAAGAGAGGTAGGGTTTGGGTGAGAGCGTACGACCACGGGAGAGAGAGAGAATGAGAGAGGTGAGTAATGTGGGTCAGTGCGGGAAATGGGAATGAATAAACGTGGATTAATAAGGCCCAAGGGTTGCGGTTAGCCCAAAAACCGCAACCCTTTAGGGTGTGTTCTCTTCAACTTATAAAATAAGTTTCAGGTCCAATAAGTTCAGATAAGGTGTAATCAGGTTGATCAGGTCTGACACAACACTCAAAATAAGTTCCAATAAGGGTCAATCAGGTCTAATAAGTTCAGTTCAGGTTTTTTCAGGTGAAAAGAACACACCCTTAGTGTGAATTGGTGTTTATACAATTACACAGTTACATCATTCAAACTGATATAAAATAGTCATATACGCCTAAGTTACATCAAACACAGTTTCACTTATATATGCAATTGAGAATGAGTGCTTCAAGATCAACATACCCTCAAGCTTCAACACAACTCTTCTCTGAAAAAATATTTTAAGATTAAATTTAGCTTGAATGCTCCTTCAATTATGAATAAAATCAATGCTGCTCAAATAAACTATTCGTTACATGTCGACCTCCAACAATTTCAAACTCAAATTATACAATAAAATCCAATGAAATTACTCAACTCCAGTAACACTTGCTCAAAAAACACACAGATTTCGATCAAAATCAGCCACTAACTACATTGAATACTAACAGCACATCGTTGCTCAGTCGCATCACTAATCGAATTCGACAAAAATTTCCGACTCAAATTAAACATTAAAATCCAATCAAATTACTCCACTCCAGTAACACTTGCGCAAAAAACACAAAAAAAATTGATCAGAATCAACCACCGACTACAATGAATACTAACAAATCAACCTCCGACAAAAAATTCCAACTCAAATTAAACACCAAAATCCAATCAAATAACTTGCGACGAAATTGAAGCAGAAATCACAGTCATAGAATTTTTAATCAGGTATAAAAAAAACACATATCAAAGTGAAGCATAAATCACAGAAAAAAATGAGCATGTGAAGAAATTAGGTATTTACCTTTAAGAAAATTGCGACGAAATTGCAGACCAAGAGATTCAATAAGCCAAACAATCCAATTATTGCAATTTCGAACCTTTCGTGAATAAGCTGGAAATCTCAATGCATCTACGAGTGTTGATTTTGCTTTGATGTGATGTAAATTTGATCAAATCTTTCGAAAAATTCCAATTTGGCGATAATTTCATATTAGTGAACAAGAAGAGCGATTAATGGCGACGATTTTTTAAGACTTTTCGAAAACTCTAGAAGCAATGAGAATGAATGGAGAGAATGGATGGGAGAATGTTAGGTGACGATTTCATATCAGTAAAAATGTTAGTGAGTTTGCATGCTCAATTACGAAGAAAAGGTTAGAAAAATTAATATTAGTAAAAAAAAAAAAAAAAAAAAAAGTTTAATGCATCTTTTTGTCCTATTTTATTGTTTCATTATCTTAATAGATTTTGAGACGATTCAACATATATTCGTCTCAAATTAGTAATGGAATAAAAATTCGTCTCAAATTAGTAACCGAAGACAAATTTCGTCTCAAATTAGTAACGAAAAAATATCATCCTTTCAAATCAGTGATGGAAAAAAAAATTTCGTCTCACATTAGTAATGGAAAAAAATCCGTCTCAAATTAGTAACGGAAAAAAAAAATCGTCTCAAATTAGAGACCAAAAATACATTCCATCACAATTCTTATTTTGAGACGATTTATCTGAAATTTGTCGCAAATTTGAGACGTAATTAAAATCCGTCTCAAACTACGTCTCTAATAGCACATTATTTTGTAGTGTACAACGATGCACTGGTGTTGTGTCACCAAAGTGGCTCGGGAACAAGTTTGCCATCGCTCACGATATTGCTATGCTTATTCGTGTTTCTTGTATTCCTTTTAGTACATAGTTTCCAATCTGTTCGTTTACCCGATGTCAAAAATAAAAGAAAAGCCCGAAGTAGCCCTGTTCTTTGCCAAAAACCTCGAATCCAATCATCCATTGGCCTAGCCATCAATAAAGAAAAAAGTGTGTGCACTATAGTCTATACATACTGTTTTCTCAACGAAAATTGATCTAAATCTACGGCCAAATTTCAATGACTCCCCTTCATACTTCATAGCATCTAACCTGGTATAATAACCCAAATGGGTACAGTAAATCAGTAATAGTTGTTTGAAATCAATTTAGCTGCACAACAGCTCAAACCACAAATTGCATATCAACTATAGTGTTGAGAAAAGAATATCCACTTTATATACTTTGTTTTCTTTTAAAAAATTGCATATCAACAACCCAAATAATTGTTCAGATTGTTCTGATTATTTAGGAGTGACAAAAACAAAACAAAAATTGCTTCTTTGTTTCAAAATATGAACAATATCTAAGAATGTTTGGTTAATAAAGAATTGATTATAAATTAGAGATTTTAATCAATTTTAGAAGATTAATTAATTAAATTCTCCAATATAAGACTTTGGTAAATAAAAGATTGATCAGTCAAATACTAACTCTGTTTTTTTAGATGCAACATTTGATAATTAGATTATTTAATTTGAATATTACAAACTTTGGTCGCTTAACCCACAATAATACTGACTTTCAATCATTATTTAATATTTTAAACTTCGAAGCCGAATTTCTAAAATTGATTATAATCTCAAATTTATCAAATTTAAAAAATTAAAAATAATAATAAAATTCTATTAAACAAAAATAAATGGGAACATCAACACATCATATGAACAAAAAACGTGGGTGTCGGCTCCCTAAAAAAAGTTAAAATGTGATAGTGGTTCAAAAGTCATGAAATCATAATCATAATAATAATAGTCACTAATTATTTTAATCCGCAAAACCTTCTATAAATAGCAACACCAATTCCTAGCTAATAAGCACAAGAAAGTCACTAGTTAATAAGCAGAAAGAAAAAGATGAAAATAGAAGCTAAGTTAGTAGACTTAGTACTGGGAGTACTATTTTTTTCTCTAGTCTTCTTGCTAGACCAGAGTGAAGCAGAACAATGTGGTTCACAAGTGGAGTTCAAGCTGAACTGCACGCAGGGATATTGCTGCAGCACTAGTGGGTGGTGTGGCACCACTGATGCTTACTGCGGTGAAGGAAACTGCCAAAGCCAATGTCCTGTGCCTTCACCTCCTACACCACCACCACCTCCACCACCTCCTATGCCACCAAGTCCTATCACCGATATATTTTCCGAAGCGACGTTTGAAGAAATGCTCAAGTGTCGTAATGATCCTCGTTGCCATGCTAATGGGTTCTATAATTACTATGATTTCATTACTGCTGCTACTTTCTTTCCTGAGTTTGCTAATACCGGCAACGTCGAAACTAGGAAGAGGGAACTTGCTGCTTTCTTTGCCCAGACCTCTCAAGAAACAAATGGTTTGGTCCAATTTATTGTTTTTTTTTTTCTCTCTTTGTAATTATTAAAATAGTTAGAGCATGTTCACTTGAATTTTATTCAATTTACTTAATTATTTGATTTGTGATTGCGAATATTTAGGGGGATGGCCAACAGCACCATACGGACCATATGCATGGGGGTATTGCCTTAAGGCAGAACCGACCACAAATGATTACTGTGTTGTGTCAACTGAATGGCCTTGTGTGCCGGGCAAGAAGTACTATGGCCGTGGACCTATACAGCTTTCATAGTATGTGATCTATCAGCCATAGCTCCTTTCCAAAATCTAGTAACTTTTTCCTATGATTTTCATTTTGTTTTCTTTTGATTAACATCCCCTTGGGCAATTTTCTAGTACGATCGTTATATCACGTGGCAATATAACCCCTATGGCCCTCTCACTGTCTCACAGCCCTGAAAAAATGGAGGGTTTTTGAGATTGATGAAAAACAAAAACAACAAATAAAATATTTTGATTGGTGCAGAAAATTTTGGTTGTACTACATATGATATACAATGTATAGCACATAGAATCGATCTTCTTCTTACTCGTCCTTGAATAATAGATGAGGTCTCTCTGTTTTTAAGTTCACTGATTAAACTAACGTTTATTGAATAGATTTTTATTAGTGTACTAATTTTTCTGTCGTTATCCATTCCTCACATGTTATGTTAATAACGGGGCATATAATTAGGTGAGGGGCCATTTGACAAGGTATATAAAGATATAATCTGAAAATTTGTAGTTTTATTCATTCAAAAATTAACCATTTGCCTTGTCAAAATATTTAAAATATATTTATAGACTCGCGTATCTATTTTTATGGTCAACCAATGGTTATATATGCCCTGATTTGTACTGAATATTGTCTTTGGACATTAACTCTGTTATACACCAAGTTGTAGGAACCTTGCATTATACTACAAAGCTAATTTGAGTGTGCTTCCTTGGGTTAAAATATGCAGCAACTACAATTATGGGCCAGCAGGAGTTGCACTGAACTTGCCGCTTCTCTCTGATCCAGATATAGTAGAAAATGACGCAGTTATATCGTTCAAGGCCGCCCTTTGGTTCTGGATGACGCCTCAATCACCGAAGCCATCTTGCCACGCCGTCATGACCGGGCAATGGGTGCCAACTCCAGCAGATATCGCCGCGAATCGATTGCCTGGATTAGGGGTCACCATAAATATAATTAATGGTGGTCTTGAATGCAACATTCAAGCACCAGATACCAGAGTAGAGAATCGAATTGGATACTACAAGCGTTACTGTGATATCCTTGGGCTTAGCTATGGGGATTGTTAGATTTGGGAAAACTCCTCAACTGGAGTGATTACCATTGATCAATATTTACAGTGATACATCATAGGATAGTCCTATTATCATTAGGAAACCTATCCAAAGTATAATTCTATGAACAAAATATATCCTAACTATATTTATATTCTATCACACCCCCACAGTCGGAGCGGGAGGAGGGCGAACGATGAGACTGGACTTAAACTCCAAAAATAACTGCCGCGGAAGACCTTTAGTGAAAATGTAGGCAAACTGATATCGAGTAGGAACATGCAACACGCGTACGTGACCCAACGCAACCTTTTCCCGAACAAAATGAATATCCATCTCAACATGTTTGGTGCGTTGGTGTTGTACCGGGTTGCGAGATAAATAAATAGCACTGATATTATCACAATAAACAATAGTAGCCTGTCGGAGAGGATAATGTAACTCCAAAAGAAGATTACGTAGCCAACAAGCTTCCGCGACAACATTGGCGACGCCTCGATATTCTGCCTCAGCACTTGATCTAGAAAGAGTAGGCTGACGCTTAGACTGCCAAGAAATCAGGTTATCACCAAGAAAACAACAATAACCAGAAGTAGATCGACGAGTGTCAGGACACCCGCCTCAATCAGCATCAGTATAAGTGATCAAGCACAGCTGAGTAGTAGGATATAAATGTAATCCATGATCAATGGTTCCCTGAATGTATCGCAGGATGCGCTTTAATGCATTAAAATGAGTTTCCCGGGGATCATGCATAAAAAGGCAAACCTGCTGTACTGCATAAGCAATATCTGGACGAGTAAAAGTGAGGTACTGCAAAGCACCTGCTAAACTGCGATAATGAGTCGGATCGGCCATCCGAATCTGCACTAAGCTTAAAGTTAGTGTCAACAGGAGTGGCTGCAGGCTTACAAGTTCCCATACCTGCACGCTCCAATATTTCCTGTGCATACTTTTTCTGAGAAAGAAGCATATATGATGGTGTACGAGTAACAGAAATGCCCAAAAAATAACTAAGTGGTCCCAAATCAGACATAGGAAATTCAGATTTCAAGTGAGTAATGATACGGTCCCGCAAAGCATCAGAAGATGTGCACAAAATAATATCATCAACATATAGAAGAAGATAGGCCATATCGTTACCCTGACGAAAAGTGAATAAAGAGTTGTCACTCTGAGCAACAACAAATCCCATCTGAAGAAGAAAGTGCGCAAAACGCTGATACCAAGCCCGGGGAGCTTGTTTGAGACCATATAGAGCCTTGCGAAGGCGACAAACATAATGAGGATATCTCTTATCAACAAAACCGGGGGGTTGATGCATATACATTGTCTCTTGTAAGTCACCATGTAAGAAGGCATTTTTTACATCAAGTTGATGAATAGACCAGTTTCGAGCCATAGCTAGCCCCAACACTGTACGAATAGTAGCAGGACGAACAACTGGACTAAAAGTTTCATCACAATCCACACCAACCTCCTGAGACCTGCCATCACAAACAAGACGAGCTTTGTGCCTTTGAATGTCACCTTTATCATTTTCTTTGTGAGTATAAATCCACATGCAATTTACAATATTCACCCCCACAGGCCGAGGTACTAATTCCCATGTCCCAGTATTAATTAAAGCACCATATTCATCATGCATCGCCGCATTCCAATTCGGGTCAGTCAAGGCTATTTTGTGTGATTTTGGAATTGGAGAGCGAGAGAGAGAGGAGGATATGGCCATAGAATGTAAGTTGTACTTGGGATTGGGCTTTAAAATGCCTGATTTTGAGCGGGTGTGCATTTGGTGAGGAGATTGAGGGGGTGGGCGTGTGGGCCTGATCTGTGGGAGCCCACGCAAGGGAGGGGGGCTATAGCGTGGCTGGGCCGGGGAGGAGGCACGGGAGCGCACAATGGGAGTGCGGGGATCCGGGGCCGGGACGTGTGGGAGGACGGACGCAAGGGAGTGTGGAGGCTGGGCGGGGACTGGTAGGCCCATTAGGGGAATGGGGGCGTGCCAATGTGGTAGGGACGCGGGCGGGGGTCTTGGGCCGGGCCGAGCCCCGAGCGAGGTGTGGTGAGGCCAAGATGGATTGAGAAGAGGGCTTGGGGTTGTGTCATCAAGAAATGTGTAATCCAATGGCCTAAACGTCCCGATATTGGCAAAAGGAAAGGTTTGTTCATCAAAAGTGACATGTCTAGAGATGATGATTTTATTTGTGTGAAGATCAAGACAACGGTAACCACGAGGGATACCCCAAAAAAACACAAGGAGTGGACCGGGGAGCCAATTTATGTGGAGCAGTAGCTGATAAATTTGGGAAGCAAAGACATCCAAAAACCCGAATATGATCATAAGAAGGTATTTTCCCAAACAAACGTTCAGCAGGAGTTATGTTAGGAAGGGCTTTGGTAGGTAAGAGATTGACAAGATAGGTAGCTGTATCAAGAGATTCAACCCAATACGGAGGGGGAATAGAAGCATGATATAAAAGAGTGCGGGACATGTTATTCAATGTTTTTAGCATGCGTTCAGCTTTCCCATTTTGAGAGGAAGTATGTGGACAAGAAAAGCGGAAAATTATCCCATGTTGAACACAAAATAATTTAAAAGGTGTATTATCAAATTCCCGCCCATGGTCACATTGAAAAGCTTTAATAGGACGTTCAAATTGGGTGTGAACATAGTGACGGAAATGAATGAAAGTCTGATATACCTCAGATTTAAATTTAAGAGGAACAGTCCACACATAATGGGTGAAATCATCTAATAGCACTAAATAATATTTATGACCTTGAGAGCTACGAATAGGAGAGGTCCATAAATCAGCATGAATAATATCAAAAGTAGAACTTGTTGTACTATTAGATGTATGAAACGGTAAACGAAGATGTTTGCCTACTTGACAAGAATTGCAAAAATCAGAAGTAGGTTCATGATTACAAGAAATCAAATCTCTAGATCTAAGAAAGCATAAAATCTGGGATCCCGGATGTCCAAGACGACTATGCCAGGTTGTGGAAGATGATGCCGTGAGGGCGGTAGCAAGACAGGTAGATGGGGAAGTGGTGTTGACAGGATATAGCTCTCCTGAACTATTGCATCTCGCTATGATATTCCCCGTTCGAAGGTCCTTCACAGAAAAACCATAAGGATCAAATTATATGGAAGCATTATTATCAGTGGTAAATTTGCGGACAGAAATAAGGTTCTTAATGATTTGTGGAGCAAAAAGGACATCACGGAGGGTTAATGGTGGGTGAGGGGAGAGTAGAGTGGACTGACCATAACCAAGAACAGGAATGCGATGACCATTACCAACTAAAATATGATTATTAGTGCTTAAATTAAAAAGGGGCATAAGGGTACCTGAAGAATTAGTCATGTGGGTCGTCGCACCGGAATCCATATACCAAGAGTTGTCTTGTGGCAAAGTCATAGTGGCAAAAGAATTGCTTAATTCAGTTGGCGTCATTAAGGGCCCAAAATCAGAATATATAAGAGGCTGGGTAGGCCTGTTGGATATTAGGGCGCTGGGCTGGAGGCCCATACGCTGGTTGGGCAGGCATGCGGTATGGCGCAGGCTGGGCCTGCTGCGGATAGGGGAATGGGGCCTGGGCCCAGGTTGGAGATGCCCACTGATTTGCGCTGGGCCAGGCTGCTACTGGGCCAGTTCATTGGACTGGAGAAGCGTGGGGCTGCTGCGTATGATTGTTGGTGTGTTGCTGCTGGTTGGCGGAACCTCGACCCCTACCCCTGCCACGGCCTTGGCGGCCACCACCACCTGAACCACCGCGGTGGCCCCCGGAGGGTGGAGCACTTTGCTACGACGATGAGGATGATGCCTGCGGTTGTCCGGCATTGGATTGGGCAACAAAGGCGGAATTTTGCGACGTTTGATCACATGAACGTCACGTTTCTTCAAGAAGAAGGCGTGAGCGTGCCGTTTCAAAGGTGGGGAGGGGCTCAGTTTGTTGAATCATGGTTGCAACGACATCAAAATCGGTGTTGAGAAGGCCATTAACAAGGCGCAAGACTAATTTTTGCTCGGAAACAGCATGATCAACATTGGCTAATTGATCCTTAAGAGTTTTTAATTTCTGACAATATGAGGAGATATCAGAAAATTGTGAAAGGTGAAGATTATTAAACTGATTTTCAAGATACACAACGCGGGTGGCTTTGTTATCCAGAAAAATTCCTTTCAATTTATCCCAAACTTGTTGTGCTTTATCACCTCGATTAAGAACGGTTTGAAGAAGATCAGTAGAAATCGTACCATAAATCCATTGCTTGACGACAGAGTCAAGGCGGGCCCACATAGCATCGGTGATGTCTGTTGGACGAGCGTTGGTAGGATCGATGTGATCTAGAACGTTATATGCATGAGCATGGCACTCAAACAACTCGACCCAATTCGAATAGTGCACTTTTTCCCGATCAAGGATTAAAGGTATAAAATTTTTGATGTTGTTGACCGAGAGGGCGGGATGGAAATCGGTAGAGGAAGATGTTTGAGTGGGCGGCGGGTTGTCGTCCTTCGTCATGTTGAAAGACGAGGTGAGCACTCACACGAAAGCACACAAAAGCCCAAAGGTATTATTTAAAAAATTAAAACTTGCGGTGCACTAACAGTGAAGCACACAAAAGTATTGGCTGGGCTATATTAACAAGTGGCAATAGGAAAACAAATAGGAGAATTTGTGTGAGGCAGTAGGTGGAGTCAAAGCACAGGTGGCCGAGTGATCCAAACGAGAAAAGAACAGGCGGAAGTGTGGTGGAGCACACGGCCCGGAAAAAAATATTTGGTGGAAGGTAAAAAAAAACCTAAAGCTGTGATACCATGTTAGATTTGGGAAAACTCCTCAACTGGAGTGATTACCATTGATCAATATTTATAGTGATACATCATAGGATAGTCCTATTATCATTAGGAAACCTATCCAAAGTATAATTCTATGAACAAAATATATCCTAACTATATTTATATTCTATCAGGGATAACCTTGATTGCTACAATCAGAAACCTTTTAATCAGGGTAGTGCTCTGTCGCAGGGAGGAGCATTTTCAGCTTAGCTAGCTAGGTAAAGCTAATGGTCTACTCCTAACATCCTTGTCTGTTTTCAATAATCAAAGTAATGGTTGTATCTACTACACCTTTGCTCTAGCCTCTAAACATAAGGCCATACTTAAAAAGGTTGTATGGGAATGTATTGGCATGTTATTCTTTACTTATTCTATGATGCATTGCGCTTCACTGGGCGGTTGCTCAAATTTTACGGTTTATTATGTGCATGTTATAATACCCATGATCATTTCCTTTTTTATTTTCTCATTGGGATTGTCATACGGGGGACTCCAAATCACTAAACAAGTGCAAATCCAAAGAGCTCTAAATTAGTAAATGTAATCTTTGGATGTGCAATGTGCACGAAACAAGTGTACATTTTATAAAATATTCTATCCACTGTCCACGAGGCACACTATTGACTATTGACTCTTACTATATTGAAGGAATTTTTTTAAAAAACTACCTTTTAGATGTCATTTCTTGTAAGAAACTACTTTATTAAAAAAACTTGGCAGGACACCACGTTATATGAACTTTTTTTTGCTAGTTGTTGCACCACGCCCTACACGCCGGCACCCCAAGATATTGAAATTGGTATATTTTGTACAACCTAAGTGTATTAAACATGCTTAACAAAAAGATGTGCTTGTAAGTGGGTGATTATTTGTGTTGCTCATTGACTCTATGTCCATGGGTTAGTATTGCAAATGCAGCAACTAATGATTGTTGTGATTTGTTAATTCAATTTCCGTATGCATCAATTTCCCACTCTAAGACATCGCTTCTCATATGTGTTTGGCAAACCTTGAAATAGACATATCACTCATAAGTAGATAATAAGATTTCAATGAGCCCATATAATTAGACTAAGATGAAAGAGAAAGCATTTAGAAGACTAATTACCCTCCTATATACCCTCTTTACATTAGAAAGTCTCATCCTATATACTCTCTTCCCATTAGAAAATCACTTCCTACTTGGTCCATACATCCTCTTGTAAATACTAAATAGTAAGATTTCAGTAAAATTATATGATTAGACTAAGATGAAAGAGAAGTATTTTGTAACGCTAATTACCCTCCTATATACCCTCTTCACATTAGAATGTCGCTTTCTACTTGATCCCGCTATATTCTCACTCTCTCTTTCCCTCCCCTTCTAACCCCTTCCCCCTCTTTGTCTTTTATTTTCACTCATAAGCTAAGTAAATAGTAATACTTCAATAAAACTATATAATTAGACTAAGATGAAACGAGAAGTACTTAGTAAGGCTAATTCTCCTCCTATATCCCCTTCTCACATCATAAAGTCTCCTCCTACGTGGTCTGCATCCTCTCGCTTCCTCATCCCCTTCTCTTGTAGCTCCCTCCTCCCCTTTGTCCTTTATTCACTCATAAGCTAAGTATATAGTAAGATTTCAGCGAATCTATATAATTAGACTATAATGAAAGAGAAAGTATTCATATAATAAGATTTCAGCGCACCTAAGATACATCATGTCCATCAAGACTCATATCAAATATCGTTCATGTAGTCGAGGGAAAAAAAAAATAGAAGTATCACTCTAAAATCACAAGTCGTTCATGTTTAGCAAGAATTCTGATAATTGGAAAATAGAGTAGTAAAGGTTCAATATTTAATTTTAAAATAACTACCTTTCAGATTTTATTGAACTAACTTTTATATACAGAGGGTTAGATCTAACTTCTATCTAACAACACATCATTCTCATTTGAATTTTTATCATGCAAATTAATATGCACTTGCCATACAAGTGCAAGTAACAAAAGACCAAATGAATTCCGTATTCACCCAAAGTAATAGCAAGGTGAAGAACACTACTATACCCACCAACCGAACGCATAATTTCTGCCATTGATCTAACTAACAGATGGATGACAAAGAAAAGCAACTGAATCTTATGAACCATAATGATATGCGCTCGACCTGCTTCTGCTTTGATCTGCTGCCATCTTCTTCCAATACCTTCAATTTGTTCTTTATAGCGGCTATTTTTGCACTTTGACTCATTTGGCAAGATGCAGAACCACAGCCTGAATGAGTCGATCTGCTCACAGCTCAACCACCCTTAGTCAAATAGATGAATTATGCCATTTCAGCAGCAGATTTCTCGCTAGCAAGGCGTACAACCAAAGATCATCCACAAGCCAACCTCCCATGCATCTTCACCTTGGCTAGTCTAGCTTCCTGCATGCTCACTTCAATTAATAAATTAAGAAACTGTTTCTTCTTTTCAACCCATGGCAGCCAGCAAAAAAAAAAGTAGCGAAAGTACAGTAGCAAGACGGGCTCCAGTATATAGCAGCAAGATCCTCAAAATCAGGAACATATGAAAACAACCAGCACTTGTTGAAAAGGATGATAAATATATACTTGCCTAATGCTAGTATGAGTTAGAGTCAAAAGCTTAGTCTTTGCCTTTTCGGCAGATTCAATTAGACGCTGAAGAGCTTGTTTGTCTTTCCGAAGATCTCTACCCCGATCCTTCTTGAAATTGCCGACCACCAAATCAGGTTCTATGCGGCAGCGGTAATGAATCATTCCCTTTGGACAAAGACACTTTTATATAGCTAAGTATTAAGATTGAGCATTAGAAACTTATGCAGCTGAATATATCCACCTCTACGTTAAAAAAAAAAAGCCAAGAGTTCTTCATAGCCTACAAACACATAAGAAAACATCACTCAATGATACCACCTTAGCAAAGATTAATGAGAACCACTCTTATTTCATTCAAACTGAATATACACAAAAGCTATAAAGTCTGAATATAATATAATTTAAATTCAGATAAGGAGAGAAAGAGAGTGATTCTCATATCTCATAAGTGCGATTAAGCAATTGGCACATATGTATTCACAATCTTCATTAAAGCGATTGTCACATCTAAAGTTGGAGGGAACCTTAGAGTACATATAAATAGACATAATTATAGTTGATAGGAATTTATATTTTATATACTATCATACTTGCAGTCTCAAAAAGAGTAGAGTTATTGCCATTCATAATCTCAAAAAGGGAAAAAGAACCAATACCTTATGCGCCACCCTAAAATATCGTATTTGCAATATTCGAATAAAGCTAGACATAATTAGCATATTGAATGTGAAGCTATCTCTCTAAGATGTTTTTTGCCATTAATCTCTTATAACAAGGATGTTCATCAATTACTCTTTTTTTGTATTTTTACTAAATTATATTTAGTTATTATAATACAAGGTCAAACAACTCTTCTCTCCAAACTTGGCTCTTCCTTTCTCTCTTGCTATCCTTATCTTTCCCCATCCTTGTTCAACATCTCACACCTTTTATCTTCTCCATCACTTCAACCATCCCTCTTCCCTCCATCTCCCTCTCTCTCCTCCCCTCCCGTTCTAGCAACCCTCCTCCCCCTGTATCCTTTTTCACTCATAAGTTGAGTACATAGTAATAAGATTTCAGCGAGCCCATGTAATTAGACTAAGATAAAAGAGAAAGTATGTATTAAGGCCAAATTACCTCCTATAAACCCTGGTCACATTAGAAAATCCTCTTTTAGTCTCTTATTTACGTCCCTCCATCCTCTCACTTTTTCCTTTCCTGCCATAAGCTGAGTAAATAGCAAGATGAACTTAGTGTCTTTAAGGTTCACCAAGGAAAACCCACATTAAGAGCTTTAACATAACTATTTAGTACATTAATCAAAAAGTACCTTTCTTTGTATATTGATGTTTATGCATTGCCTTCTTTCAAATCTATTGGTCTTCAATTTAGGGGCATTTGTTCATATAAAATAATAAAATTTCAAACGAATTGAGAAGAAACATAGAAGAACATAGACGAATGTGAAGGACTTCAAGGGTAGAAGAGAAGTGTAAAGCTAATATGCTCATGAAACAGCAAGGATGCTTCTAATGAATTTATAAATTAAATGTAGAACTTTGCCGTTGGATTTGGGAGCTTAGGTAACTAATATTTGTTGCTTGATCTTTAAAACATTTCTATCCATTTGGAAACCTGTCTTTAAGCTTGTTATGAGACCTCTATGAGTGTCATACAAAATTAACAACTTTTTCATATAACACTTTCTAGAGGCCACAAGAAAGCATAATTAAGCATGGAAATTGATGTCTTAGATGATCAAACAGCAACATCTCATCTTGATGAAATGCTTTACATTAGTTCTAAGAGCATTCTTATCAATGAATTCAAATAAATGGTTCATCATTCTCTCTCTTCTTTTCTCTCTCCTCCACATCATTCTCACAAACCATTTCCAATTTCACTCTTAACAATGAACCAAAAAAATAATGGTTCATCACTCTCTCTCATCCTTTTTTCCTACCCCACCACATTTTCTCTCTTCAAATAATTCTATGGAGTTGTATTAATTAATGTAAAATCATTTTACGCTAATTAATTGTATTAACTCTTATAATTATAAATTTGTAAATACTAAGATAATTAAAATCCATAATTATCAAGTTTTTTTTTCTGAAAGATGGTAAGCTAAAGCAAAATTATGTGATGAAAGAAATGATAATAGGAAGAGAAGAGAAAACTGAAATTGTGAATAAAGTATAGCAAAATGGGTGTCTATTGATAGAGAATGAAAAATTATGAATTTTGGTATTTTTTTAATTTTTTTTTTGAATTTTATTTTTTGAAATATTAACGTTACAAAAATTACAACGTTAATATTAAACAAAGCAATGGGAATTCAACACATGGCGAATTGTGAGTGGACCATAGGGGGGAGTCAGTTTTGCACGCTTGCTGCAATTTTTTGGTTTTGGTGAGTTGTTTCCACCAGTGAGCTCGCAACATGTGGCAGAAATCAATTTTTTTGGGTTTTTTTCTCCTTCCCAAACCCAATGTTCATCCTTTGAACAATTTCACGGACCATTCGGAAATCCGAATGGATTCATCTCGATCCACGCGTGAACCTTTTTTGGTTCATGATTAAGCCCAAATTAATGGTTCATCTACCATGAACCATTTTTTGGGTTCATTGCGAAAGAGTGCTCTAAAGCATACATCCCGCATTAAGGAACATTAGTTTTACACTTGTTTAAGAAAAGCGACATCAAGCAGTATCTAAACACAATAGCTGAAACAAAACTACAAAGTAAATTCATTAAAATCATGAAACAGTTGAGAATCCAGCCACGAAAAAATCAGTGATCTGTGAGCAGTGGCGGAGCCAGTCAGGGGGACATGGGGACATATATGTCCCCCCCCCACTTGGAAAAATTAATTTTACGGTGAAAAAAACAAAAAGCTGGCGTGAAACAGTGAAAGCAAAAGCAAAGCCAACCAAAATGAAGAGATAGAGGGAAGGAAAGGAGTGTGGCACAGTCACCAAGGAAAGGAGTGCATCATTTTGGCACATATGTTACGTGCTGTAGGATATGATATGTGACATGTGATGTGTAAGAGTTATTTTTTTTATTTTTTTTATTTTATTGTCTAACCCAACTCTTTTTCTTCACCGTATGTATTATGGACCTATGGTTTTCATACTTTATGAGCCAAAATTGGAGGTAGAGTCTGATGACAGTATTTGGTTGGTGTGAAATCTTTATGGATAGTGTAAACTCCTATTAACTTTGCAAATTTTCACGATGTAAAAGGAAAAAAATCTTTATGGATTTATTTATTACGTCCTCTTAATCATCTGTGTTTTGAGTGCCCTTTTACGTTGGACACTTTTGCGTGTCTCCATGCTAGTGGAGATTGGCCTTTTCTTCCTTCTGACTTTGATTTTTCCAGTTCGAGGCTCTTTTCATGTTTGTTGATGACTTTGATTTTTCCAGATTCGGGCTCTTTTCGTGTTTGGCTCAACTCCTGTAAGTCTGTTTCTTCCTCTCACGATGTTGTTAAATTCTCTTTTGTATGGTGGTTTATTTGGTCTTTCAGAAATAGAGTTATTTTTAATGATGAAGGCATTTCTCCACGCCAAGCTAGTTTTCAAATTCATAAGTTTTTTTGTCCCCCCACTTTGGAAATCCTGGCTCCGCCACTGTCTGTGAGAGTATTACCTCCAAGAATAAGTCGCAATAAGAACCATCTTCAATGTTGAAATAACAGAGCAATCATAAACCCGAGATCTTGCCTGAGATGCAGACTAAAGCTGAAATGTTCTAAACAACGATGAAATAGGTCTGGCAGTGTCCACATGGAGCATTTATTATTTTACAGTGTGTTGAAGATTAATTGCAACAAAGTTTTGAAGATAATATTTCACTACGTGCTTTGGTGTTTCTTTTTCATGTCATTTTGGTTTTGAAACAAACTATATCAAGGTTTTAATGTTCTGCTTTATAATGTTACACGACTAATTCACAAATTAGAAATCTCCTCCAAAATACTAATCCACTTTGGCTATGCATTGAGTTCTAATGATGCCCGTAATCATATAATTTCCCCCTTTGGACCCATTCATGTAGAATTTTTCCCCAAATAGATAAGTTTTAAACAAGGATGAAATAGGTCTGGCAGTTTGATCTAATTTAATTTTCCCTTTTCAGCCAAAATAAGTGTTCAGACTTCAAAGGGAGTAATTCAGATTTATATCAACTTATAGTACATGCCCTCCTAGTAAAAGGAAATCCATGCCCATTAACTAATTATGTAAGATTCTAAACCTATTTGAGCAGCAAAATGATTTAAGGCAAAAAAAAAAGTTGAAGAAATAGAATCAATCCTGGGTAAAAGATGGTCCACGGTGCACTTAAATAAATGGTGCAATAAAATCAGAAATAGGAGACATGAGAAAATAAGAAGGAACCTTCAATATTCAAGGAAACCAGCATCAAAAAACAAAATCCCAGATGATGTATTAGAGTTAACCTGAGAGGGATCAAGTTCAAATGCACAAGTATCTTTCTCCTCAGCTGCTGCTGCCTATTCCATCTGACTTAAACGAAGAATATCTAAGTAAGATACCCTGCACAAAAGAAATGAATGAGTAAGAAAGCACCTTAGCATTGAAAGCCCTAAGTGAGAGAAAGAAACTACCAAATCTTGACAAACAGAATTCAATACGGTAGAGCAACAAAACAAAGATTGAGAAATTCTTCAACAAGGTCGACATATTTGGGATGAAAATCATGTAGTCCAGAACTTAGGTACCATGGTCCATGAAGGCGTGAACCATTATACGAATACATCACATTAACTATGTTGCAACCACAGATAAGATAACAATAGTACAGAAGTTGAGTAAAATGAATCAAGCAGACTATTGCCACTGCAGGCATTGATTAGTTTTGTAATAAACAAAAACATCATACTTTTCAAATCTCCTAGCAAAAATTCTAGAATTAAAGCAAGTGCAGTGTATTACAATAAGATACACATCTCAGTATACACCCATTTCTCCCCCATGTCTCTCTCTGTATATCTCCGTATCTCCTATTTCCATTACTTAAGCCATAGAAGCAAAATTTAAGAAGTTCAAAATATTCCAAAACAATGATGGGATTTAAAAAATGTTCCATAAATCCGGAAAAAAAACATTGTAATTATAAATCAGATGCAAAGTCAAATCCAGTAACCTATTCGACTACCTAATTGCCACACACCCCCTCTTTGCACCATAACATATTATGGGATCACATTTATTTAAAAAAACCATTGATTTGGTTTTCTCCAAATTCTGTTTCAGAGGTGAAAACATACTCTCTGAGTTACGTGGACTTTAGACTTCGAATGCAAGGAACTAAGCATTAACATTTTTTTTTTGAACTACAGTTCGGTTTGAATGGCTGTGTTTAAAATGTATCAGGGACTGCAGAACCCTGCAAAATTAGTTCCAAGGTGTAAATGGAACAACCAACAACAAGATTCTCGTAACTGCATGAAAAGTATATAGAAGTTATATAATATGAGAAACATGTGGAATTAGAATATAATAAGTATCTGCAGAATGTAACTATGAGCTAATCAAGGATGTAACAATTTTAAGAGAATCCCTTTAAAATTTTCTCAAAAAAAAAAAGAATGTCAAATCACCAGGCATAACCTTTAAAGGAACTTTTATCATGAGTTTAAGTTATCTCTTCATTTGTAAAACCCAAAATAACGTCAATGGTTGATTAATGCAGAAGAAAGCAAAGGACCAAGTTGAAAACAGAATCATGATATTAATGCATACACATGGGTGAGAGTGACAATAGATGTGCACTTACGAATATTTACATAAACATCATCACTGACCTCAGTGGCGGATCCAGAATTTTGAACCTGTGGGTTCAGACGTAAGCAAATAACCATTCACAGTGCAGGCTCTCTAAGTAATATGTCCCTTAAACACTTTATTTTGGGCCAAAATTATGGAGAAGTTTCACAAATTTTTCATTTCGACTCTTGAACATGTATACTTGTCGAGCAGTGTTAAACATCAAAAAACAAAGAATTTTTATATATGTAATGTAAACATTATTTTACATAACAATCTCGATTCCGGACAACGAAATAATAGTATGAAATAGCGAAATAATATAACATCTTGTATTGTAGAAATAGAATGAACATTTTGAAAGTACATAGAACATGGCTTATATGGTTTCAATAAAAAATAATTGCAAAAAAGGAGGAGGACTATTTGTTGCATTAAAAGTACATAAAACATAGCTGAATATATGATTTCAATGAAAAATAATTGCAAAAGGGAGGAGTATTTGCCCAGCAAAAGAATCGAACTCAAGACTACCAGCTACAAAGTTTTAATTTGGGCCCAACCACCACCAAACCAAAGTTGCTTCTTTGATACAATAAAGCGAGAATAAACATTTATCTCATCCACTATGGGTTCAACTGAACCCAGTGAACCCATAGTGGATCCGCCCATGACTGACCTTGGCATAGAACTCTGCTTCCCAGTTATTGGCAACATGAGCAAAGAAATACAGGGTCTTCTTTGGTAGCTGTTTAGGAGTCTCCACATGGTCATCCTGTAAACATAAAGTGCAAAACTCTCCACTAAAAACTTGGATACCCAGAAAAGGCAGCAAGGTTATTCATAGATTAACACTTTATATGCTACTCCACATAGGATATACTTGCAATAAGGGGAATTAATCAGGGGGTAATATCTATTATGGAAGCTACTGCAGGAGGTAACCTATTATATAACACGGTTGAAACTTGAAAGGGTGATATAGCATCACAAAAATCAAAAATCTCAGAGATGGAGAAAAGCAACAGTTCTATGAAGCAGGACTAAGGAAGAAATCAGTAAACTTTGAACTTGACGATAAATCAAAAAGATATAAATAAATGGAATAGATGTTAATAGGAAAGTCAGTATGCAAGGGCAAGGCACCAATCAAACCAGGTCGACGTCTACCCCATCTTACAGTCTTAAATTACCCATATGGTTTCTCTACCCAATCCCAACATCCACCGTGTCCCCCACCATTTGCAGTCCCCTTAATCAAACCCCTAATAGATTTCTATTACCCCCTAACTCATTCCTCTCATTCCAAGCATTGCTTTATGAGACATAGAAGAAGCATCTTTTACTCCAGGACAATCTCCTTTGTTTTCAAAGCTACCTCTGCTTGACAAGCATATGAATCATTAGGCGTACATCCTTTTAAATGTTTCAATTATATAGCTTAAAAGGCAACCTTCCAGGATCTATTTCCTAACAAGAAGGATCCTGGTCATTATGATATAGCAACATTCTTAATTTTTCATCATCAATTGGCTCCTACAACTACTGCCCAAGCATAAATTTTCATCATCAATGAGCACACATAAAAAAAAATACTATAGCATAACAAATACCCAAATTTCACAATCCTAAATGCCACCCAAACAACTAGAAGACAAAACTTGAAGCAGAGAGAGAAACATTATCCTAGCTTTCCTTTTATATAATCGAAACCCTGCTCCAAATTCAATCACATATATCATAGAGCAAACATACACATAGGCTTATGAATCGTCATATCTTTTCCATGACAATCAACCCATCATTACAAGCCATCCTAATAAATTTATATAATCAGATCACATAATAGGGGAAGATTACGCATGCAAACAGCATTAAAAGCAAAAAGTAGGGTGCTTCAAAGAGAGGAACCTATTAGGGTGCCAAAGTGATCTAATTCTTGCAATATCTTCATCAAAAGCAAAATTATTAGGACACACATACCAAATCAGTAATGCACTCGTATTCACTGATCCTCACCTGCACTTGGCCCTCTATCAGGGTTTGATTTTCCAGGCTGTGATTTTATCTCCATCCTACTGTTGTACTCTTTTTCAACTCTATGACGATTAAGAAAACCATTCGCCGAAGATCTAAATTGTACAGTGGGTGGTATGGCACCACTGATGCTGTTGTGTTTTCAACTTTGAATATTTTGATGATGATAAACGAATATTTGTAACAGTGATCGAGCTATCAAGATTTGGATGATGTGAAGACAAGGAAGTTTAGGTCTAGTTATATTAATTCATGTGTATGCAATGTAATTAACATATTAGAATTTTGTGCTAAATTTAGAAAGGGAGAGTTTTGATAAAACAAGGTTTTCGAAAAACAGTTGTAATAAGAAAAGAATTTTTATTTTCGAAAATCAGTTTTAAAAAGAAAAGGTTTTTAATTTTCGAAAATCAGTTTTAAAAAGAAAAGGTTTTTAAATTTCGAAAATTAGTTTTAAAAAGAAAATTTTTTTAATTTTCGAAAATCAGTTTTAATAAGATAAACGTTTTTTTGTTTTCGGAAAAAAATCAAGAAAACATAAGTTGAAGATTTTCGGAAAAAAAAAAAGGAAAATGTTTATGAAAAGAAAAAAATTGATTTTTTAAAGAAAAGATTTTGATAAAGATTTTGGATAAAAACTGATATGAATAAAATTGGGATAAGATATGGAGTAATCCTTATCTTACAAGGAGTAAAGGAAACCAGTTTTTATAAAAGATAAAATTGGATTTTGAAAAGGAAAAGAATTATATCCCATTATTTTAGGAATAAAAATTATTCAAGAAGATAATTATTTCTTGGAGAATAATTCTTATTCAGTTGATTATATTATATAAGGAATAGAAATCAGTATGATATAACACGTTTTCAGATTTGGCGAGATTAATATTTTTTAGAGCTGAAAACGATCTCCCAGAGCACAGTGTACGGCACAGAGTTCTAGTAAGTTAAGGTTTCTAAACAACGATTGTCACGATCCTCTATTTGCTTGTGAGGAATCTTTCTTTCTGTAATTTTTCATATTATAGAGAGTAGCAACACTTAGGGTTAAGTGTTGGGGAGCGCTATTAGAGCTAGTAGTGGGGGAATCAAATTGTATCAAGAGTTTGGTATTTTACGATTCAAATAATAAAAGAGTAGTTTGTGTGGACGTAGATCTCAGAGGTGAGATTGAACCACGTTAAATTCCTGTGTCTTATTATTTGATTTCATTGTTTTATTGTTTGATACAATTTCGTTCGAGCAGAAAATCAATAGGAGAGTTTACGAGTGATAACGCAGTGCACGACACTGTGCCATAAGAGTGTTTTTATGAAAATCGATTATTTTTAGTCACTCAATTCAACCGCCCCTTCTTGAGTGTCACCTTGTGTTCCAACAAATGGTATCAGAACAGGATATTCTCGAAAGGCTCATCCCTAGAGAATAGAAGTCATGAACTACAAGATGACTCTCGAGAAAGACACTCAAAGTGTTCGATTTTCAATGGAAAAGATTACGGATGGTGGAAGGCTAGGATGAGGATCTACATTCAAGGATCGGATTATGAATCTTTGGAAAGTCATAAGAAAAGGACCAATCGTTATCCAAGCCAAAAATGCTGAAGGAAAGATGGCCGACAAAGATGAAGACGACTACAATTTAGTCGACTATGCAAAAGCCGAAAAGAACTTCACAGCTATGAATATTCTCCAATATGGAATTGGACCTGATGAATACTCAAGGATATCGGCATGCTCTACAGCAAAGGAGATATGGGATACTCTAGAATTGGCCCACGAAGGTACGAATGAGGTAAAACAATCTCGAATTGATTTACTTGTGCAACAATATGAACGGTTTACTATGAATAAGGAAGAATCTATTAAAGAGATGTTTACCCGATTCACACTAATCACTAATGAATTGCGTTCTCTAGGCAAAACCTATACTTCTGAAGATTTAGTAAGAAAGGTGTTAAGAAGTTTAACAAATCGTTGGCTCCCTAAAATAACTGCTATTCAAGAAGCTAATTAAAGATTTGAAAAAACTCTCACTAAAACAACTTATTGGATCATTAATGACTCATGAACTTGTTTTAGATTCTAAGACTATTGAACCAAAAATTAAGGGTATAGCCTTAAGAACTGAATTGGAAAGTGAAGGTAGTGATAGTGATGATGATATTGATCTTCTTACTAGGAGATTTAAAAAATTTCTCAAAAAGAACAAAAACAACAATCATAAAATGGATGGAAATTTCAAAGGTAAGAGCACAACCTCTAACTTTAAGAAAAGTGCTACTAATTCTGGTTGTTTCAAGTGTGGTGAGTACAATCACAGGATAAAGGAATGTCCCTTATGGGATGATGAGAAGCCCAAAGAAAGAAGGGAGCAATTCAAGAAAGAATTCAAAAAGGCTATGATAGCTGTCGTTTAGGGAGTTTCGGATTCAGATGAAGAACAGTCGGAGGCAGAGTGCCATGAAGAAAAATTATGTCCGAATGCTTGTACGAGACATCACGTAGAAGGGCACAATGCCAGGACGACTCTCACTTGTGTCTAATGGCGAAAAGTTCGAACTCCCAAGATGAAACTGAAGACAGTGAGGTAAGTCTTCTTTCTCTAAAATCTTCAATACATCTTCTTTCAAAAAACCAACTTGTTACTTTGCTTGGAAATATCGTTGATGGTTGTCAAGAAATGAATGATGATTTTTCAAGCATGAGAAAAGAAGTGAAAAATTTAACTAAGCAAAAGATTGGGTTGGAATTGGAATATAAGGATTTATTAAAGGATTCAAAAGATCTGATGAAAAAGAATGATGAACTTGAAAAAATTGTTGAAGAGAAAAATGTTGAGTTAAATGCTTTAAGGTACGAAAAGTCTCTCGCAAAAGAAGCTGTTAATAACACTGTGCCATACACTGTGCTAGAAGCTAAAAATTCAGATCTTGAAAATCAAATCGAATCGTTAAAACATGAGTTAACTGAGTTGAAAGAATCAAGACAAAGATCCAGAATTGTTCCACTTATGCTAGCTCATGATGCTAAGTTAAGTGATGAACTTGATAAAGTTAAAATAGATTTGAAAATTTTGAGAAAAAGAAATAGTGGTCTAAACACTTCTGTTGAATTCTTGGAATCACAATTGGCTATTGCTCGAAAAATGTATGAAAAATGGTTAGCTGGTCAAAAAGCCCTAGACTATATGTCCAGTACGACTAACAATCGAAACAGAATTGGTTTAGGATATACAGACCAGATACACAGTGTAAGGCACTGTGCCAAAAATTTTGAAAGAGACTTTCGTAAAAGAAAATATGTCGATCTACCTGAATATTTGATTTGCAACTTCTGTGGAAAGAATGGACACCTTATGGATAACTGTAATGTCAAGAAAAAGAGTGTTGCGAAAAATGTAAAGTATGTAACTCAAATATGGGTTAGAAAAGACTTGTTAGAAGCTCAACGAAAGAAAAAAGGACCCAAACAGATTTGGGTTCCTAAAACTAACAAGTGATCTTTTTGCAGGCAAACGTGAGAGGAAGCAGCCTATGGTATCTCGACAGTGGCTGCTCAAGACATATGACTGGTGATAAATCTCAATTCCTCTCATAGGGTATGTTACATTTGGCGACAACAAAAAGGGAGAAATAATTGGTATTGGAGACGTCGGCAAATCCCCAGCACACTCAATAGAGAATGTGATGTCGGTAAGTGGTTTGAAACACAATTTGTTGAGCACATCGGAATTGTGTGATCGAGATAATTTTGTTGAATTTCATGCATGAGTGTTTTACAAGATAATTCGTGGCTTTGGGATTAATATCTAGAAATTAGTTGAGTATTATGCCTGTTGTCCTCCTTTAAATATGTTAATTTGAGTAGGAGTGCATGTCTTTATGAAACACTGTGAGAAAAAGTCTACTTGATATGAAAAGGACTCGTAATGGTCTAATGATGCTGTACTAATGTCATGATCCTAAGTTGCCGAACTAATAGTTGTCAAATTATTGAGCTATGAAATGCTAATTCTTTCTTCTATGGCAAGCTTGATCTTTAGCCCGATATTCTGATTTTTCAGTTTAGGAGTTTGACTTTTGTGCCTCATTATTTCTTTCTTTCATATGCCTCACCTTATCGTCATTTCCCTTTTATTATCCTTCTTTTCCTCACCCATTGCTCCAAAGTTCAACAAGTGCTTTTAATCCTGATTCATGATAATCTATGGGCAAGAACATCTTGATAAGATAATGGAAGAAAAAAGACGCATCAGTTAAGGGGGAACATGAAAAGGTTGGAATGAAATACAAATACGTGAAAGAATGAAAAGTACTGATTCACACTGTGCAAGGCACAGAGCCAGGAGATGTATCAAAAAGAAAATGAGGTCCGAATTAACTTATTGTCTTTGATCTCTTATTGATTGACTCTAGTAATATTGTATAGTCTGCTTCTCCTTTATAAAAAAAATAAATAAATAAAAAAGAAAAGAAAAGGAGATTAAGACACTCATTTTAGATAAATCCTAGACTTCAATTCAAATGTGAAGAAAAATATAACAGTTTTGATGATTATTATTTTGGTCACTAGAATATCTGAAGATGAGTTATTGAAAGGGAAATGATTGTTCAGTGGCACATAAACACACATAGTGCCACAGTGAAGAAAGTACTATGATGTTTATTTGCGGAAGTTGAAAATCTGAAAAAAAAAGGTTTAAGCACTTGTTGAGCCAATTGCCATTTCAAATCTTCAAGCTTGCACTGCCTATCTTTATTTTATTGTCTTAGCTATCAGCCATGATCCTTCATGATTATTTCTTGCTTCATAATTTCGGATTGTGAGTTGGGTTATTTTTTGCTTAATGACTTCGGATTGTGAGTTGGGTTATGACATAGCACCAACATCCTTAGTATCTATTGCTTGAGCTACTTGCCTTATTTTGATGACTATATCTCACTTTGACTCGCTAAACATGTTGATGCTCTCCTTTTTGATAATGTCAAAAGGGGGAAGATGGGTATAATACTTAAGCTAATGAATGATAATGAATGAAATTAAGTATTTGGCTATTTGGTTATTGTGAATGATGTTACGTTTTTGTCTCTCTACACTGATTAATGATGCATTATTTGAGGGGGAAGTATTATATGTTTGTCATCATCAAAAAGGGGGAATTTGTTGTGTTTTGAACTTTGAATATTTTGCTGATGATAAAAACCCTATGCTATAACATGAATATTTGTAACAATGATCGAGCTATCAAGATTGGATGATGTGAAGACAAGGAAGCTTTGGTCTAGTTATATTAATTCATGTGTATGCAATGTAATTAACATATTAGAACTTTGTGCTAAAATTAGAAAGGGAGAGTTTTGATAAAACAAGGTTTTCGCAAAACAGTTGTAATAAGAAAAGAATTTTTATTTCCGAAAATCAGTTTTAAAAAGAAAAGGTTTTTAATTTTCGAAAATCAGTTTTAAAAAGAAAAGGTTTTTAATTTTCGAAAATCAGTTTTAATAAGATAAACGTTTTTTTTTTCGGAAAAAATCAAGAAAACGTAAGTTGAAGATTTTCGGAAAAAAAAAAGGAAAGTGTTTATGAAAAGAAAAAATTTGATTTTTTAAAGAAAAGATTGGATAAAAACTGATATGAATAAAATTGGGATAAGATATGGAGTAATCCTTATCATACAAGGAGTAAAGGAAATCAATTTTTATAAAAGATAAAATTGGATTTTGAAAAGGAAAAGAATTCTATCCCTTTATTTTAGAAATAAAAATTATTCAAGAAGATAATTATTTCTTGGAGAATAATTCTTATTCAGTTGATTACATTATATAAGGGATAGAAATCAGTATGATATAACACGTTTTCAGATTTGGCGAGATTAATATTTTTGAGAGCTGAAAACGATCTCCCAGAGCACAGTGTACGGCACAGAGTTCTAGTAAGTTAAGGTTTCTAAACAACGATTGTAACGATCCTCTATTTGCTTGAATAAGAAGAACGCTAGTGAGGAATCTTTCTTTCTGTAATTTTTCATATTATAGAGAGTAGCAACACTTAGGGTTAAGTGTTGGCGAGCGCTACTAGAGTTAGTAGTGGGGGAATCGAATTGTATCAAGAGTTTGGTATTTTAAGATTCAAATAATAAAAGAGTAGTTTGTGTGGACGTAGATCTCATAGGTGAGATTGAACTACGTTAAATTCCTGTGACTTATTATTTGATTTTATTATTTTATTGTTGGATACAATTTCGTTCGAGCAAAAACATCAATCGGAGAGTTTACGAGTGATAACACAGTGAACGGCACTGTGTCATAAGAGTGTTTTTGAGAAAATCGATTAGTTTTAGTCACTCAATTCAACCCCCTTCTTGAGTATCACCTTGTGTTCCAACAGATGTTTACTGCAGTGAAGGTAACTGCCAAAGCCAATGTCCTCAACCTTCACCTCCTACACCTCCTCCGCCTCCCCCACCTCCTATGCCACCCAGTCCTATCACCGATATATTTTTCAAAGCCATGTTCGAAAAAATGCTTCTGCATCGTAATTATCCTGCGTGCCCTGCTCACGGGTTCTACACTTACTATGATTTCATTACTGCTGCTACTTCATTTCCAGAGTTTGCTAATACCGGTGTTCTTGAAACTAGGAAGAGGGAACTTGCTGCTTTCTTTTCCCAGACTTCTCATGAAACCACTGGTCTGTTCTATTTTGTCTTCTTTTTACTAATTATTAATATACTGATTACGCGTCCTCTTCACTTGAATTTTATGGAACTTATCTAATATTTAGGCGGATGGCCGGATGCACCCGATGGACCATATGCATGGGGCTATTGCTTCAAGAAAGAAGAAACCACAAACGATTACTGTGTTGTGTCAAATGAATGGCCTTGTGTTCCTGGCAAGAAGTATTTTGGCCGTGGACCTATGCAGCTTTCATAGTATGTTTTCTATGATAAAAAACTCCTTTCCAAACTCAACCAACTTTTTTGATGCATTTTCTTTTTACTTTTGATATTAAAATTTCCTCCACGATGATAAGGGGCGAAAAAGATCTACCATTTTAATTTCTGTTTGAATAATAGATAATTTTGTATATAACTACGTAAAAGTAGGCGCAATTTTATAAATAGGAGATTTTGTGCGAGTGTCTACAAGACTTAAATAATCAACAGGCTCCCCAAAGCACGTTAAAAATCTGTATTAGGAGGTAGTGGGTCGATTGATCTATCCATCAATATATCATAATTTTTAATAATATGAATCCACATATATATTGTTTGATATCGTATACTGATTTTTTTAGATTGGTAAGGAGAAGCTAAGTGCCCTTCTGTGGCGCATCCTCGCATAGGTTAATCCGATCCAGCTAAGTCCTTTTTGGAGTTGGGGGGAAGGTAAGGAAATCCCACCTCCAAAGCACCTCTAGTGGGTTTGATCTCACAATTTTGTGGTTGTGAGATACAAACCTTACCACTACACCAAGTACTATTTGGTTCCGATCCATTCACTAATTATTACTCGATATTGTTTTTGGGTTATACACAAAGTTGTATAAACCTAACATTACACTCCAAAGCTAATTTACGTGTTCTTTCTTCGGTCAAATCACGTAGCAACTACAATTATGGGCAAGCAGGAGATGCACTGAAGTTGCCGCTTCTTTCTAACCCAGATGTAGTAGAAAATGAACCGATTATTGCATTCAAGACCGCCCTTTGGTTCTGGTTGACACCTCAAGCACCAAAACCATCTTGCCACGCCGTCTTGACCGATCAATGGGTACCAACTTCAGCAGATGTAGCCGGAAATCGATTCCCCAGATTAGGGGTAACGAGTCGATAAATATAATCAATGGTGGCCTCGAATGCAACATTCTGGGGCCAGATTCCCGAGTCGAGGATCGAATTGGATATTATAAGCGTTACTGTGATATCCTCGGGGTTAGCTCTGGGGAGAACCTTGATTGCTACCATCAACGTCCTTTTAATTGGGGTAGTCTTCTCTTGCAGGGAAGAGCATTTTCAGCCTAGCTAGCAGCGTCTTCGATCTCATCTGTATGTCTATGAGCTAGTGTGTACTACTATGGTCTACTTGAATCTTGGGAGTCGTCTTCTACTCCCTATGGAATAAGCTTCTCATTTAATTTGCTCTTTTTTTTTTTTAAGTCAGCCCTTGCCACTTTTGAAATATAATAAAAACTCATGTGACATGTGTTATTGCTGATTTTTACAGGTCAACGTTGACGTTAGGGGCTTATGACGCTGACGTTGATAAGAGAATTATGACGCATGGACCAAGTCAAGGAGTAACCGATTGCCTAAGAATAGGGAAGACAGAGTCAAGGAATATTCCAATCAGGCTGATGGATCCTGGGAACTTTTGAGTGCTGCGCCGGAATATCGGTGGAAGGTGGCAAGATTTTAGCTAACTACTTCCTATATTTGGGGGTGCACGTTGAACTTGAAAAAGCGATATAAAAGGGTTAGAAGGCTGAGGCAAAGATCATTGGAGGAAAAACACTCAAGCTTGAAAACTTACAGTCTACTCATACTCATAAAGTGTTTAAGATATTACATTTCTATTCTCTCTTCTGTTACAGTGATTACATTGTACTTAGAACAAAACTCATTAGGTTGTATTGGTCGTTGATTATTCTAATTGACGATTGCAAATAGTGGATTGGTAGACTCACATCTACCCGCGGTTTTTTACCCACCTTCATTGGGGTTTTTCCGCGTCAACATTCCTTCGTGTCACTTCACACTTTCATTTTCCCTCATTTGCATAGCATTCATCATTTAAATCTGGTTGTTGTCGCCCTGCATCTGACTTTGTCGTTCTAATCAAAAATCGACATAAACAACATGTTATTAGGATTTGTTTCAATGCTTATATCTCAAATCTTCACGTGATTTTTTATATTTTGATTCGAGTACTTCTTAATATTATCTAAAATATTCTTTGTAAAACATCAGGTACCTCCACTATTAGATTTTTTTCAATGCTTATATTTAAAATACTAACTTCTTTTTTTAATTTTATATTAAAATATAACTAAAGATATAAGTGGTCAAAAATGTTATTTGGAGACCATGAAAAAATAGATGAAATGTTTATATAGGGATTAAAGGTAGGTGTGCATAAATATCTCATCCGACTGCTCCGATCTAGTAAATCGAATATCTGTTCCATTATTTTAGTTTTCAGACATTTCAGATTGAATATTTGAAAATTTTCGCATCGGATATGGATCAAAAAAATTCAATTTCTGATATCCGAAAACATCTGAAACATGGGGCTTTTTCGGATATCAAATCCGAAATATTCAAAAATATTCGTTTTTATCCGACGATCTGATCAGGAACTTATTTATATACTTTTCCTTTGAAAAAATCTTTTTTTTTTGTTATCGAATATCCGATCCGTACCTTGCATCAGGTTTAAGTAATTTATAAGGTTAAACCCCAACAATAGATCAATTTTTTTTAATCTATTGCTGTGGTTTCTTTAATAACTGCATCAATAGGTTATTTTGAATGCTTTTTTTCTCACACAGTCTATTATTGCGTGTAGCTACAACCGTGGCAACTCAATAGCAACAATTGGATAATTTTCTACTAATGATTTATTGTGTAACAAAACCTCACACGTACATGATTACACAGACTCCAACAAAATTGACATAGAATACACAAATAATGACATGAATCTGATGTCATTTTGTCATTTGAGTTTTTTTTCAAAAAAAAAATACGGTGATATCTAGGTTGTTATACCATAGGTTATAGTGTAACAGTTACACCCAAGAATTTGTGATGGTAAATAACTATATCATACTATGACAACTTCTCTTAATCAGACAAAGTTATTTAAAGTACAATCCATGGTTATCTAGCCTTTGACCATCGGCCATTAATAAAAAAGGGGGCTTGGACCACCCCATCATGATTCATGCATATTATTAACAATATCAATGGCGGATTACGATCTCGATGCTAGATATGCATAACTATTAAAAGTATAGACTACGATACAAATAAAAAGCTTACGAATATGGCAACAAATTGATGAAAACTAAAGCCAATTAAAAGGTAATCAATGATCAAACACATTAGGGCCTTGTTCAAAATTAAGCCAAATTTTAAAAAAAAAAACTTGAGCCAATTTAAGGCAAGAGACTGAGAGAGATACAAACCCTTCATACAACACTTCAGTTAACAAGAATTTAGCAAAATGGTCGTACTCTTTTAAATTTAGAATTAAGGAGTCATGAATCATTGTCTTCCCAAATTACATTTACCAAGTAAAGTCTCGATTATGACCTCAATCATTAAATGATTATTGAAGTATGAGACTTCTCAGACTTCTAACAAACTCATTCCTTCTCCTTTGTTAGTTAGCTAGAGATTAGTTACTCAAGTTTGTTATCTCCCTCTGTATAAATACTTTATTAGTTCATTCTTCTTGTAAATTAATTGATTCTCTCTGAAATAAAAATACTGAAATTTCTATTTCTTCTTTCTCTCTCTCTGAACTTCTTCTACATAAAATGAACTGATTTTCACAAATTATCATGGTATCAGAGCTTTGAATCGAATCTGCGATCTTAGCTCATTTCTTTCTGACGCTGAATTCCGCATCAATCTGGAAATTTCTTCTGCAAATATACTTCGTCGTGTTCGCGAAGTCCGAAACCCTAAAATTCAGGTGTAAATATTCCATTTCTTCTGTTCTTGCAATTCTTTGATTGAATTTCCGTGTTCTATTTATTGTGAGTTGATTGTTGAAAACAATTACATCTGTTCTTGCAATTCCGAATTTGTTGAACTGAGCTGCGAGTCAATTTCTGGTGATTGCTTCATCTTTTCTGATATTGAATTGAGTTTTTTTTCTTCTTCTCATTCAATTCTTCTTCTCTAAATTTAGATCAAAATCCTGCTATAATCTTGATTGTTTGAGATCATTTCTTCAAAACATCTTCGAATTTCTGAAAAATGGCTGCCGAAAATTCTGAAGCTAATACACCTAATTCTACTTTATCTCTAAATCAAGATCCTACAAGCCTATATTACATACATCCTTCGGATGCAAATAATACTCAGATAGTCTCTGTTAAATTCAATGGCAGTGCCTATAATGACTGGAAACGTTCGATGATAGTTTCACTATCTGCTAAGAACAAGTTGAGGTTTGTCGATGGAAGTCTTGAGATTCCTGAAATTGGTACAACTGAATATGTTGCTTGGGAGCGTTGTAATAACTTGGTGATTTCTTGGCTGCTAGCCAATTTGGATCAGACTGTAAAAAAGAGTGTTCTGTTTCTTGAAACAGCCAGAGAAATATGGCAAGACTTAGAAGAAAGATTTGGTTTCTCATCTATGGCTCAGATCTTTTCCCTAGAACAGAAACTTGCTGAAACAACTCAAGGATCCTCTAGTATATCTGAATTTTATACACAACTGAAGACTATTTGGGATGAGATATATGATGCTAATCCCTTACCTTACTGCACTTGCCACAAATGTACTTGCAATTTGACACAGAAGATTCTTACAAGAGATCAAGAACAGAAATTAATCCACTTCATGATGAAACTCAATGATAGTTTTTCAACTATTAGAGGCAATATTCTCATGACCAAACCACTTCCTAAAGTAGCTCAAGCCTACAGAATATTCGCTCAGGAAGAAAGACACAAGGAGGTTGCACAACTCTCCACAAATACTGAATCTCTTGCTTTTGCTGTTGATGGAAGTAACAGATACAAGTCATACAACAATTCTTCTCAGAAATTTGGCAGTAATGGTTCCCCTGGATACAACAAATCTCAGAATATCAATGGACAAAAGAGACCTGGCTCGCACTACTACTGTACCCACTGTAAAGTTCCCGGACATAGTTTAGAGAGGTGTTTCAAAGTACATGGCTATCCACCTGGTTTTAAAGGGTTTAAAGACAAAAGAGTTGCAGCCTTGGCTCCTTCTTCAGATGGAATTGGTTCAGTGGACTCTATTACACCAAGTTCTATCTCAGTGGATCAATTCAACCAGCTCATATCTTTACTACAACAACAATCTGTTATTAAGGACAAAGCTGAGACACCAAGCCATGCTCTTCTAGCAGGTAATTACTGCCTATTTACAGCCTTTAATGCTGAATGGTTGATGGACAGTGGCGCAACGGATCATATCTGTTCTAATCTGAAGTTTTTTCATACATATCACCCTGTCACTAATCCTCACCACACCATAACCATACCTGATGGCAGACAAATATCTGTCAAGCACATTGGTTCAGTGTACTTGACTCAAGACATTATATTGCATAATGTTCTCCATATTCCAGATTTTCATTTTAATCTGATTTCTGTTCATAAACTATGCAAAGATTTGCATTGCAAGATTATATTTACTCATGATGAGTGCTTTCTTCAGGACCACTCTCAGACAGGTCCCTTAATGCCTCTTGGTAAGCTGACAGCTGGGCTTTACAATGTGGAAGCTGCACCAGTACACACTCCTGATATCTTAATCACTCCTTGTTTTTCTGCTGTAGATAATGCTAAGTTGTGGCATCTACGCTTAGGACGTTTACCCTTTTCTGAAATAAAACATGTATTACCTGATTGTAATGTGCAAGCATGTTTACATGATGTTGTGTGTCAAGTCTGTCCTGCTGCTAAACAGACTAGGAAACCATTTCCCCTTAGTAGTATTAAAACTACCAAACCATTTGAAATGCTTCACATTGATGTTTGGGGTCCTTATAAGACCAAAACTCATTCAGGTTGTAATCAATTTCTGACCATAGTAGATGATTTCACTCGTTTCACTTGGATTCATTTTGTGAAATACAAATCTGATTGTGTACATGTTTTGGATACTTTCTTCAATTATGTTCAGACTCAGTTCAATAGCAAAGTTGTTTGTGTAAGATCAGATAATGCTAAGGAATTAGGAGAAGGTGATATGAAAAGGATATATGAACAGAGAGGAATACTTCACCAAACTAGTTTCCTCAGCAGAATGGCATCGTAGAACGCAAGCACAGACACCTTTTAGAGACTGCTAGGGCTCTCTTCTTCCACTCTAAAGTGCCTGATAGATTCTGGGGAGATAGTGTGATATGTGCAGCATACTTGATTAATAGAATGCCACTCCAAAGTCTTCAACATGCCACTCCCTATGTTAAATTGTTCCAGAAAGATCCTCTGCTCACTCACCTCAAGGTTTTTGGCTGCCTCTGTTACCTCTCAACAACCAGAGTGAAAAGATCCAAGTTTCAACCTAGAGCTCATCCTGGTGTTTTCTTGGGCTATTCAGTAACTCAGAAAGGTTACAAAGTTCTGGATTTAACAACAAACATAGTGGTAGTTTCACGGGATGTCATTTTTTATGAAAGACATTTTCCTTTCCATCTGATTACTTCACCTTCCAACTCAGTTCCTGATCCTATTTTTGTTACTAGCTCCACATATGACTTCTTCACTGATGATCCTTACCCAGTATCTCCCACTCTTAATCCTATCTCTACACCTACACCTTCAACTACTCCACCTCTATCTCCACTTATTAACTCACCACCTTCTCCTCCTTCCCCTTCATCTGAATCCTTTTCTTCTCCAACTGCACCAAATGACTCATATTCTTCTACCATTCTTGATCTTAGTACTGTCCTACCTAAACTTCCTGTTCTTAGACATTCAACCATATCTCATAAACCACCCTCTTATCTCTCAGACTATCATTGTAACATGGGAACAGACAGCTCTTCCATTACACATCATTGGTGCAATTTGGTTGATTTTTCATCATTCCCTCATTCACACAATGCTTTCTTGTCTGTTCCCTCTTTTGATATCAAGGAACCTATTTCCTATGCAGAAGCATCTTCTAAACCAGAATGGGTATCTGCAATGGATAAGGAAATCAAAGCTCTAACTGATAACCATACTTGGGACTTAGTTCCCCTTCCCACCGGAAAGAAAGCAATTGGGAATAAATGGGTTTATAAGGTTAAGCTAAATGCAGATGGAAGCCTAGAAAGATGCAAAGCAAGACTTGTAGCCAAGGGCTACAACCAATGGTATGGTATTGACTATGAGGAGACCTTCTCTCCTGTAGTTAAGATGCCTACCATCAGATGTTTTCTTGCTTTAGCTACTCACAAAAATTGGCCTATCCACCAACTTGATGTGAACAATGCATTTCTCCATGGAGATTTGCATGAGGAGGTATACATGAAGGTACCAGATGGCTTTCCTAATCTCCTAAATCATGTTTGCAAGCTCAAAAAGTCCCTCTATGGACTGAAACAAGCTTCTAGGCAATGGTTTGCCAAGTTTGTGGAAGAATTAACTGCCCAAGGGTTTGTGCAATCTAAGAATGATTACAACCTATTCATTAAGAAGCAAGATCACAACATCACCATAGCTGCAGTATATGTGGATGACATCCTCCTCACTGGCACTGATTTATCTTCCATCACAGCCTTGAAAAGTCATCTTCATGCCACATTGAGTATTAAAGATTTGGGGATTCTACACTATTTTCTGGGGATAGAAGTTGGATATGTTCCTGAAGGAATTATTCTTAGCCAAAAGAAGTTCACTAGAGAACTCCTAGCTTCGTGGTACCGATTTGTCTAAGAAAGCTACCACTCCTTTGCCTACAACTCTGAAGCTTCAAGCAACTGATGGCACTTTGCTTTCAAATCCTGAACATTATTGGTCTCTTGTTGGTAAGTTGAATTTTCTTACCAACACAAGACCTGATTTAGCATACACAGTTCAAACCTTGAGCCAATATATGCAAGCACCAAGATCTTCTCATATGGATGCTTTGATTCACACTCTGAGATATGTCCATCACACTCAAGGGCAAGGCATTCTCCTTACTGGTAGTGACACTTTAACTCTTCAAGCTTTTTCAGATTCTGACTGGGCAGCATGCCTGGACTCCAGAAAGTCAATAACTGGTTATGTTCTGTTATTTGGGAAATCCCCTATTTCTTGGAAATCAAAAAAGCAGAGCACCATTAGCAAGTCTTCTTCGGAGGCAGAATATCATGCCATGGCAGCTGCTGCTGCAGAAGTTACATGGGTGGTCAGGCTCCTCGAAGAACTTGGTGTAACCAAGCTCAAACCTGTTACTCTCTTTTGTGACAACCAGAGTGCTTTGCATATTGCAAAGAACCCTGTTTTCCATGAACGTACAAAACACATTGACATAGACTGCCATTTTACTCGAGACAAAGTGCTAGAAGGTCTTCTTCAACTTTCATATCTACCAACTACTTCTCAATTAGCTGATGTCTTCACCAAGTCGCTTTCTTCTCCTCAGTTTAGGTTGCTATTATCCAAGTTGGGATTGGTTGATTCTTGTTTTTCACCACCTCCCAACTTGAGGGGGGGTATTGAAGTATGAGACTTCTCAGACTTCTAAGTTCTAACAAACTCATTCCTTCTCCTTTGTTAGTTAGCTAGAGATTAGTTACTCAAGTTTGTTATCTCCCTCTGTATAAATACTTTATTAGTTCATTCTTCTTGTAAATTAATTGATTCTCTCTGAAATAAAAATACTGAAATTTCTATTTCTTCTTTCTCTCTCTCTGAACTTCTTCTACATAAAATGAGCTGATTTTCACAAATTATCAATGATCAAATCTCTGCAAGAAAGAGGAAAAGAGAAGAAAAAGGTGACATGACTCAGGATTACATTCATAATTCATATGGTCTAACTAACCTGTTACTTGTTAAATATGGATCTGAACCGCACCCATTATAATGAGAGAGAGTCCACTTCACAAGATAAAAGAGGTTCCACCCTAAAAGCATATGGCAATAAAGGGAGTAGCCCCTTTGCATATAAAGTGAAATCATCTCTCTTCTTTTATCAATGTGGAACGCTCACATGTGTTATGCGCTATACATCATAGCTTCAACATTAGGCTTTATTCTTATCTTGTTCGCTATTTACCTTTTTTCTTGTCCTTAGGACTGATTTAACTAGGATAAAAATGATCTCAAAACTTAAAGCCATCCATGTTAATTACTACAAGGAACTTACTTATGATACTTGAACTTAAGAAATTCTTCCTTCTATCTCAAAATATTATTCACAATAAATAATGTGGAAACTTACTGTAAAATTTCATGACAGGTTTTGCTCCAGAGTCGATGAGCTGAAAAATAACATCATCGCCATTTTTCAGGTCATTAACTTGATGAAACCTCTTCCAACTGCCAATATATGATGGAATGCCACTTTTTCTTTCCCTTCGGTACCTAAGATGTGTAGTCCATGAACGCCCTTTCTCATCTATTAGCTCCATATCACATCATCGTCTACTCAACCCATTATTCCCTGTAAACTCCCTTGGAAGAAGTTGTATATAAATAAACAACCAAACTCATAATAATATCATATCTACTCATTACTTATATGTTTTTCGTAGAGATCCGAAATGATGAATTTTTACTAAGCTAAATGCAAAGTGTAACCTTGTTATTCGAATAGGTAGTGATGGAATCAGAAAATATTTACTGGGAACAAAACCAATTTACACAATTTTTATTGTGATCAAGTAAAATACCGATGAAGGTATTGTTATTAAGAAAAAAAACCCTAGCCTCCTCCTCTCCCCTCTCCTCTCTTCCTTCTCAAAAAACCCTAATCATTCTCTTCTAATTTGGGGCTGCCATTATCCTTTCGATGGTAGTAAGCCCCCAATTCTTCTTTTTTCTTCTAGTTTTCATTATTTTTGTTATTAATAATCTTCCATTTTCTCTCTATTTGAGAGTTTTCTACCCAATTTTTGGATTTTTTCTCTTCTTTCATGGGAGTTTGGAGTTTAGTTTTATTCTCTTCCCACGTGGAAGTTTAAAATTTGGCATGAGAAATTGTTCTTATTGTTTGAAGTTCAAGACCATCAACATCGAAGTATTGGAAATTCAAATGCGGTCAACCTGGTTAAATCAAGAATTTTCTTCCCCAAACTATATCAGAATGATAGACTTCCCCATCAATAGCTGCATGATTCAGTAAATACAAGGGGGCTGCACTGTATTGCTCGATCTGGTTCATTGTAGTTTATTCGAAGACGAATTTGATTTGATCTTGTCTGATTATATCTTGTTTTTCTTTAATACTTATTGTAGATGCCGTTTGGCCTTCAATTAATGAAAATTCTCTTTCAAAAAAAAAGTGAAAATTTTCAAAAATCTTACAATTTAGAAGGAAAATTCCCATTGATTATAAATTTAAGTGTGGCCAATATATTGAACCCATGTATCATTTAGGGAAAAATTTACCACCGTTTTGACATTAAAAATAATTTCTTTTAGGAGGGGAAGATTAGATTAGGTTCCAAAAATGAGCCAAAATTTATGGATGATAAGAGTAATTACCAATAAGGAGGAGAACCAAAATGAAATAGTAGTACTAGATGACAAATTAGCCTAATAGCCTTATAATAGTTATACATTCATACTGCAAAGAGATACTTAAGAGTTTGATCATTGGTGGACGTGGAACTAATTAAATAATTACCATACGTCCATCACCTCCAAAAAACAAATACTTACGATTGACTTCCTTGTTAAGCAATAGGATTTCACAACAGTACGACAAAATGGATAGCTAGATGACTTGGATGTAGATATAGTTCTTCCTTTCATTCTGTCTTCTTCATCTCCCATCTTGAATTCCTCATAAAGTATTTGACAAACATATATTATTGCCTGGATTAGATACCTAATGATATTATTATTGATAGGTGGGACATACCATGAGCCAAAATCTATATAAAAGGGTCTTCATTACATACCAAAAGCTTTTTTTCCATTTACTTATTTTAGAACCTCTAGATAATCGGTAAGAAAATGACATCAGGTATACCATACTCATGATATAGTTAGTGTATGGTTGAGTTATAATAAAAGTTGTATCAATATATCTACCAACAAAAAACTGACCTTTCACTTTCTTGGCAACATTTGAGTTGTTTACATTAGGGTTTGTAACGTTCTTCTCTAATGTTGGGTTGGAAATCGGAAGTTGTCATTCACAAGCAGTAGGAGCAAAGATGAGTACATCAAAAACAAAGTTGCCTTGATGCTTTAACACCAAAAAGTCGCCTACTTGTAAATCATGATCTTTGCAAAATCTCTCCCATCCATCTTTAAATTGTGGTCTACTACTATTATTATCACCAATTGATGACATTACAAGTTTGACGTACCAACTTCGCCCTTTTTTATCCCTTAATTCTGCCTTCTTCTCTTGCTTACTTTGTAAATCTTCCAATTTTTTAAGAACGATTTTGGAATTGACTGCACAAAACCAATGTTCAAATAACATGCACAAAAGTCAAGATGGTGGGAGTATTCAAAACAAGAAAACAGAGCTTCTATTGTAAGCTAGAAATTCTAAGAATAGTAAAAAGAAAACATGCATAAAAAAAGAGGAAAATGAAGATATGGACGACTTACAAAATTGCGCTGCAGAGATAATCGGCAAGTAGAGGTTGGAAAAAATGGGCCTTGTTAGGGCTGATTTACCTCATGGTGAAATTGTGAATTCACCAAAAAAAGATATCTTGAAATCTTTCCTCTTTTTTTTTTTCTTTTTCCAACGTTGAAGACAAATTGTTACGTTGAAGACATTATTATAGCAAGAAGATGAACCTTTAAAAGCCACAATACAAAGCTGGAGTATTTTGATGAGCGACCATTAGGTTTCTCCCTAATGCATGCCTTCATTAATTATTCTAAGGCATGCATGCTTGATTTTTGGTCTACTCTCTCCTTTACAACTTACAAGTACTCTCTCCAACTTGAAAAAATGAAAAAATTACTCTCTTCGTCTAACAATAATTCCCATTTCATAAGTACTCCCTCTGTAATTTTTTGTTCTTCCTAGTTAATTGTGCGTGTTTATCAATGCATGTTTGACCTTAGATATATTTCATTATATATTAGTAATTATTATTTAACGATTGAATATTAATAAAGTACTCATTGACACGAATCAAACAAGACCCACATCTCACAACCATTTATTTTTTGAGTGTGTGTTCAGCAACCAGTTATTGTATTTCTTGCTCAGGTGGCTTGGCATAACACAGAGAAGAACTCTGATGCAGTGGGTGAATTGGACAAGCAGAACATACTTATGCACCAAAATGAGAAAACAAGTAGTATACACTGTAATAGCAGCAGTTCAGCAGTTGTATACTCTCTATGTTTTTTTTATCATTCTCACTTTCCTGTGCGCGTCTCCCAATGTATCTCTTTGAATTTAAATATCTTTCATTATACATTAGTAAAAATTATAGCGATTGAATATTAATAAAGTACTAATTGAGATGAATCAAACAAGACCCCATATGACTATATTTTATCTTATAAATTGAAAAAAAATTGAGAAGATTCTCTCTAAGTATGAATAGTGTCAAGATTCCAAGTGAGAAAGATAAAAAAAACAGAGGGAGTACCAAATATGGAGGGCAAGGAACTAGGCTTTGGAGTTTAAAAGTAAATAGAGCTGAATGTATAGGCAAAGAGATCAAGTGTATAATTAAGCATAGGAGTAATTTTTGTAGTTTCGCTAAATGGAGTACTAGAGATAGAGATTGGATTGTAGATGTGTACGTAGAGGTCTGTTATGACCAAGTTGCAAGTTGTTTTCTTCCTTCTCAGGGAGCTAGGTTGTTCATGTTAAAAGAAACACGACTGCACATTATTATATTTTTTTTCTTATATATTGAAAATAATTTAGAAGATTCTCTTTTTTGTGTGAATAATGTCCAGATTCCAAGTTGGAAGATTAAAAAAATACAGAAGGAGTATATATTGGATTTCAATTGGCAAAATGAATATCATATAACTAATATATAAAGCAGAGTACAAAAGTCAGCTCACGAGGTCGCGACATTTGGCGGTCTCATTGGACGCCATTTGTCGCGCTTATTAAGTGTCATGTCATATTTTTTTGAATTTCAATAGAGTTCTAAATTGATTAAAATACAAATGGAGTTAAGGATAAGAATATATATAGTTGGGTTCACAATGAAAAACTTAAATATAGTAAATTGATTATGACTTTTAATATATAGTTCGTAAAATTATAATTTTTGTACCATTGAAAAGTGTTTAAAAAGTACTTAAAAATAAGATCTATTTATACTATATTTAAAATTTTATATTAAAGTAACATATAAAAGGAAATATTGATTATACTAACGTATTAAGGTGAATTACTGCAATTGGAATTAGCGATTCAATTAGAATTAGGGTTAAAGTATTAAAGTAACCTACTACAATTGAAATTAGGGATTCAATTAGAATTAAGGATTCAATTAGAATTAGGGTTGGTCGCGACATTTGGTGTCCTTATTGGACGCCATTTGTCGCGCTCATTAAGTGCCATGGCATTTTTTTTGAATATAAATAGAGTTCTAAATTGATTAAAATACAAATAGAGTTTAGGATAAGAATAAATAGAGTTGGATTCACAATGAAAAACTTAAATATACTAAATTGATTATAACTTTTAAAATATAGTTCGTAAAATTATAATTTTTGTACCATTGGAAAGTGTTTAAAATGTACTTTAAAATAAGATCCATTTGTACTATATTTAAAATTTTATACTAAAGTAACATATAAAAGGAAATATTGACTATACTAACGTATTAAAGTAACCTACTGCAATTGGAATTAGCGATTCAATTAGAATTAGGGTTAATGTATTAAAGTAACCTACTGCAATTGGAATTAGGGATTCAATTAGAATTAGGGTTGGTCGCGACATTCAAGATCTATTTATACTATATTTCAAATTTTATTTTAAAGTAACATATAAAAGGAAATATTGACTATACTAACGTATTAAAGTAACTTACTGCAATTGGAATTAGCGATTCAATTAGAATTAGGGTTAAAGTATTAAAGTAACCTACTGCAATTTGAATTAGGGATTCAATTAGAATTAGGGCTGGTCGCGACATTTGGCGTCCTCATTGGACGCCATTTGTCGCGCTCATTAAGTGCCATGTCATATTTTTTTTGAATATAAATAGAGTTCTAAATTGATTAAAATACAAATAGAGTTTAGGATAAGAATAAATAGAGTTGGATTCACAATGAAAAACTTAAATATACTAAATTGATTATAACTTTTAAAATATAGTTCTTTGTACCATTGAAAAGTGTTTAAAATGTACTTTAAATAATATTCATTTATACTATATTTAAAATTTTATATTAAAGTAACATATAAAAGGAAATATTGACTATACTAACTTATTAAAGTAACCTATTGCAATTGGAATTAGAATTAGGTTAAAGTATTAAAGGAACCTACTGCAATTGGAATTAGGGATTCAATTAGAATTAAGGTTGGTCGTGACATTTGGCGTCCTCATTGGACGAACATTTATCGCGCTCATTAAGTGTCATGTCATATTATTTGAATATACATAGAGTTCTAAATTGATTAAAATACAAATAGAGTTTAAGTTAAGAATAAATAGAGTTGGGTTCACAATGAAAAACGTAATATACTAAATTGATTATAACTTTTAATATATAGTTCATAAAATTATAATGTTTGTACCATTCGAAAGTGTTTAAAAAGTACTTTAAAATAAGATCCATTTATAATATATTTAAAATTTTATATTGAAGTAACATGTAGTTTCTGCATGATAGAATGAATGGCTAAATGATATAGTAAGTTTCTGCATGATATAGTGGGTGTCAAAAAGATACAGTGGATTGTTCAGAAATGATGTAGTTTTTGCATGATATAGTATGTTTTTGAATGATATAGTGAGTTTCTTCATGACATATAAATTAGAAACCGACTTCAAAGATAATGACAAAATCATATTATAACTTTTAGTTGTTTTATATTAGACAAAAATAACGGTCAAAAATAGGGGTGTAAATATTTAAAAACTCTTCCTCTTCTTCATGAAAAAGCCCGGGCATTTGCCCGGGTCCCAATACTAGTCAACCAATATATATATATATATATATATATATATATATATATATATATATATATATATATATATATATATATATATATATATATATATATATATATATATATATATATATATATATATATATATATATATATATATATATATATAAAGGATGAACTTTTCGGGAGCATATGGAGCTCCTCAAGATTTCGAGGTCATAGAGCGCGCCACGTAGGATTGTCATGTTATTAATCTTTATTTTTATTTTTTTTAGAAAAATAGAGTTCTACATAGATTTAAATACATATAGGGAGCTCTGGATAAGCAAAATTAGAGTTTGGTGTTGAATGAACAACCTAAATTATTATATTATGTAATTTGTGCATAACGTTTGCTATATAATTCGAAATATTATAATTTTTGTACCATTGGATAGTGCTCGAAATATGCTCCGAAATAAAATCCATATACAATATAGTTCTACAACTTATGAAATAGAGAGCGCCACGTAGGATTGTCATGTCATTAATTTTTATTTTAAATATTTTAAAAAATAGAGTTTTTTTTTTGCTAAGTAAAATAATTTCATATCAAGCTCAAATTTACATCCGCAAGAACTTCTAGGGAAAGACGAACCAACTAGGTTGGACCCTCAAACCCAGAAGTGCACAAACACAACTAAATACAAACTTGGTATGCTAAATTCCTTAGCCACTCTTTGCCAATTCTATCAATTTTCTTAGGCAACACACTATACACTCTTCCTATAACATCTTTCTGAATATGATTTACAATATTATGAATAGCAACAACTCTATGATTCCAAAACACATCATTTCTAGTACACCAAATGTGGTAGATCATTGAACCAATAATGGCAGTCAAAACTTGCTTCTGGAATTTGTTCTTCCTGCTTCTGGCTATCCAACGCAGTATAGTATTAACTGTAGTGTGGTTATCAGGGAGCCCACACCATCTCCTTATAGAGCTAAACACAGCAGAACTGAATTTGCAATTAAACAGCAGGTGCTCTTGAGTTTCCACAGCATCATCACAAATCAGACAATTGGCATTTGTAGCTATTCCCATCCTATGTAATCTACTGGTAGTCTGTAGTCTATTGTGCATTGTAAGCCACACAAAAACCTATGTTTGGGAATAGTGAGTCTATTCCAAACATACTTATCCCAATTTACACGATCCAATTCCCCTGTATACAGTTGCACTATTTTTTTTACAGAATAATTTCCCATCTGAGTAATCTGATTCAGAGTCATCATGCCCTTAATCTCCTCTTTAATCTCACAAATCATTTTCCAGTACCAACAGCAACCTTTTGGGGGTTTGTACATCCACCAATCCTCCTCCTTCATATACAACTCATTCACCCACTTAATCCACAAATTATCTTTCTTAGCTGCGATTGCCCAGACATATCTCCCCACAGCTGCTCTATTCCACACCTTGATATCCCTGATACCTAAGCCTCCAGCATTCTTAGGTAAGCAAACTTTAGACCAAGCCACATACCCACCTTTGTTGCTGAAAGCCTACCCTGTCCAAAGATAAGCTCTACACACCATTTCAATTTCATGTAAAACTTTCTTTGGCAGGATAAAAATTTGAGACCAGTAAGTGTTGATACTCAGTAAGACTGAGTTCACCAACACTAATCTCCCCTAAAAAGATAAGTGCCTACTACTCCAGCATCTTATTCTGGCAGTCATCTTTTCCACAAGAATCATAAATCCTTAATTACCATTTTCTTATAACTAATAGGCACTCCAAGATAAATCAGAGGTAACTTACCTCTTTTGAACCCAGAAACATCTAGGATTCTCTGCACTTCAGCATCCTTCATCGCAGAAGTGTAAACTTTAGTCTTTTTCTCATTCACCTCTAACCCTGAAGCTTCAGAAAAATGCTTAAATCCTTGAAGCATTAAGTAGACTGATCTGAAATCCCCCTTACTGCACAAAATAATATCATCTGCAAAACATAAATGGTTTAGCTGCACCCCTGAGCATCTAGGATGAAACTTGAACAAATCATTTTTCCCTACCATTAGCATTATTCTAGACATATATTCCATGCAAATCACAAAGAGCAAAGGTGACATTGGGTCACCTTGCCTTAAACCTTTTTTCCCTGCAAAATACCCACAACTTTTACCATTTATCAGGAGAGTGAACATTGGAGACTTTACACATTCCATGATAAGAGAGATGAACCTCACAGGAAACTTCAAAGCCTTCAACATATCTTCCAAAAAATTCCAGTCAATTGAATCATAAGCTTTCTTCATGTCCATCTTAATGATACAACCAGAGCTTGCATTTTTTCTACCATAACCTCTAATCATATCTTGACATATCAAAACATTATGAGCTATAAATCTTCCTTGGATGAAAGCACCTTGGTTATCTGCTATGATCTCAGGAAGGACACTCCTCATTCTTGCACAAATCACCTTGGTAATGCACTTATAGATCACATTGCAGCAAGCAATGGGTCTAAACTCAGTAACATTACCAGGGCATTTTACCTTGGGAATCAAGGTAATCATTGTATTATTCAACTTCCTCAACAATTTCCCAGAAGAGAAAAATTCCTTTATTGCTCTAATAATATCAGCCCCCACAAGATGCCAGACATCCTTGTAGAAAAAAGTCCCAAAACCATCAGGTCCTGGAGATTTGTCACCAGGGATAGAAAAAAGAGCATTCTGTATTTCTACATCTGAGACAGGTAACAGTAACCTGTCTTGTTGATTTTCTGAGAGAACTGGCCCCATTGCAATGATCTCATCACTTAAACTTCTTCTTGTCACTCTTGCAGTCCCAAGCAATTGCTTATAATACTGCACAAAGGCTTCCTCAACTCCAGTACCTTCTTTCCATTCCCCATTCATATCATGTATTCCATACACAGTGTTGTGCATTTATCTGATTTTGATAGCTCTATGAAACAGGGAAGTATTTTCATCACCAGAAGTGACCCAGGCCATTCTTGCTTTCTGTTTCAAGAAAGAAATATAATGTGAATGAACCTTCCTGTATTCAGCAGCAGCATATCTTTCCTTTTTCCCATTTTCATCATCATACCTTTCATGAAGATTCTTCTGACAAATTAAGAGCTCATCATAAGCCTTAGCATCAGCAATCTGAATTTCACAAAAACCCTCCTTATTCAACATTTTCAGCTCATGTTTAACATCTTTCAACCTCTGAACAATACAGAACATGGCACTACCCCTCACATTTACCTCCCAAGCTCTCTTCACTCTACTTTGGAAATCAGGAGCAGAACTCCACATTCTATAGTACCTGAAAGGGCATCTTCTTCTAATAACCTCATTATGAACCTTCAACAACATGGGACTGTGATCAAACAAACCCTCAAGCATGAACCATGCTTCTGAAGAAGGAAAAATATCCAACCATTTCTCATTACAAATGACCCTATCAAGCTTGCTAAACACCCTTGATTGTTCAGCCTGCTTATTGTTCCAAGTGTAATAGCAACCTGTAGACTTAATATCCTCAAGCCCACACTTAGCTACACAATATCTGAATGGCATCATCTCAGCATCCCTGACAGCTGCTCCAATTCTCTCCTCCCTATTTAAAACACAATTAAAGTCACCCAGAATTGCCAACGGTTTATCAATCTTCAGAGCAAAATCCTCCAAATCTCTCCACAGGCTTTCTCTTTGCTTAGCATCATTATAAGCATATACAAACGTGCAATAAAACTTTTTTTTACTACTCACTACCTGAATATGGCAATGAATAAGTTGCGCAGACATAGCCACAATATCAACATGGAAAGAAACAGCATTCCAAGCTAAAATGACTCTCCCACCAGGATGAAAAGAGGAATTAGCACTAAAACACCAACCACTAAACAAGTGTTGATACAAACTACCCATTTTACTAGTTTTAACTTTAGTCTCAATGAGACTAATCAACCCTAGGGGCCTAGTGCTAAGAACTTTCTTGACATCTTTTTGTTTCTGAGCACTAGTAATACCCCTAACATTCCAACACAAAATGCTATCCATGATCCCCAGAGGAGTTCCCCCCTCCTTCATTTATTACCACTGTTTCACACATCACATCACCTATTCTTATTTCATCTGATTCAAGACTATCAAGTAACTCAAAAGAGTTAGTAGTCACAGTTGGTGCCACAGGAGAGGTGATTCTCTTCCCCAGCTGCTTTGCTCTATTAAATTCCTGCACCTTAGGATCATTTGTCACCTGCACAGCATTTGTCACTTGTTCCACCTGTTTCTCCTTAGGTCTCCATTCTTGCTGAATCTGTTGCACATTCTGATCAGCCTCCTTCCTAATATTCTTCCTGCACATCTCATTAGTATGACCTAATGTTTTGCAGTTTGAGCAAATATTAAGCTTCCATTCATAAGATATTTCATACACAGTATCAATCCCTTTCTCATTGATAAAAGAAAACTGATCAGGGAATTCCTGATCAACCTTTACTTCAATGAGAATTCTCACAAATTGGAGTCTATCTCTCTTTGTTGTTGCTTGATCAACACGCAAAAATTTTCCAATTGGCTCCACCAATTTCCTCAAACAACGGTCATTCCAGTACTTGAAATCAATACGCAATTGAATCCAAGTAGGCAACACTGTACTTCAAAATCCTCCTTCATAATGTCCTTATTCTGATCCCAAGCTTTGATAATTAGAGGCTTAGAATCGAAGAAATTCAAATTTCCCGCCAAAATTTGGTCCCTTCGCTCCATCGTCAAAAAACGCACAATAAACACCCCTTTCTTCAACATAACCACCTTATCCACCCCCTTGTTCTTCCAAATTCGACGAACATATCCCTCCATAACAATCGGGGGTGGATTTGCACCAACAACATAAAAAATCAAAGATGAATTCCAGAAATCCACCTCAGGTTGCACATCCTCAACATCAATTTTAATCACATTACGATTCACATTCATAACTCAAATTTCATCATCAACATGCTCATTATCAGAGATATTAGGTTGAGAATTCACCTCATTATCAGAGAATTGGAGGATTGGAACCGGTTCAATCGGACGAACACTACGCTCGGCCCAGCTAATCCGCTGAACGTTCTGGTTCACCACCTTCTCGGCCGTCGAATGAATCGAAGAAAGCCACTCCGAAAATATCCTATGAGTTTGCTGACTTTGTTGAATCTCCCTGATATCCTCCTCCTCAGTTCTAATCACTGGTTCAATCTCCATTGCTGAGATTCCAAGTAACTCATCCATCGATCTTGTCTTTTTCGCCCGAGAATCCGAAGTTGGACCCCTAGGTTTACTGTTCGATTTCTGACCCTTCGAGCTTCTTGCCATGGCAACGATAAAGCATCGAGAGAAAACTCTAGAGAGAGAAACGAACTAAAAAATATGTACCTAAGGTGGTTAAAAAAAAATAGAGTTCTACACATATTTAAATACATAAAAGGAGTTCTGAATTGGGAGAAATTTAAGTTTTATTTTGAACAAACTTTTTAAATTATTATATTATGTAAATTGAATATAACTTTTGCTATCTAATTCAAAACATTATAATTTTTTTTTACCATTAGAGTGTATGTGATTGAAATATACTTCAAAATAAGAACCATTTACAATATAGTTTTACAACTCATGAAAATATATTTTACTAGATGAACGATACTACATTTTTAAGTCTTTCTTTTAGATAAATATAATAATAGTTATAACTATAGTGTACTATATGTGACTATAGCATTTTATCATAGGTCCAATTTACAGGATTAAACATATTATCTTTCAAAACTTCCGTCTTACGACCCTGATGCTCTAGAGTTTTAATAAAATTCTACAAGGTAGAGTTGTATATGAACCATACATTTTAAAATCAATGGCGTGTATTGGTGAAAGGGGGGAAATAAGGGGGTGGATTTCGATGAGAAAAAATAGAGGGAATTTTGGAAAGATAATATATGAGCTATTGATTTTTTATTCAATGGTTGATATTGCTCAAACTCTACATTAGAGTTCTTTTAGAACTCTAGTGGATCCAAACATCAACTTTACTCAACTGAACCAGAACAATTTAGTATTCCAACAAAATTTATCAAGGAAATTTTGTTGTTACAACAAAAATTAAAATCTATAGCGGTAAAGTTACATATATATATTAGAGTTTTGGATGATGAAAAAATTAGAGTATAATTTTAAAAAACAACCTTATAATTTACAGAGAGCTACACCTAAGCATTCAGGTGTTTTTAAAAAAAAAGTGTTTAACATAGATATAAATGCATATAAGGTGTTTTTTAATAAGTGAAGATTACACTCTGATTTTATATAAACAACCTAAATTATTCAACTATGTAAATTGAATATAACTTTTGCTACATAATTCGCAATATTATATTTTTTATCATCGGAGAGTGCTCGAAATATGTTACGAAATGAGTTCCATATACAATATAGTTTTACAACTTATGAAAATATATTTATTTAGATGAATAATAATGTATTATTTATTTTAAATACATATAAAATTAACTATAAAAATAGCTTATTATATGCAACAATAGCAATTATGTCTTTCAAAATCATAATTTTAAAAATTGAGTTATATAAAGATAAAAAATACATATATATAGTTTTGAACCTATAGCATACCATGATGACATTACATGGAGAATCAAATGAAAGTTTGTCAACGACATTGCAGAGGTATTATGAAATCAACTAATTATTTTATTCCTAGAATATTTGTTGTATAAATAATTATTTATGTTTTTCTTTTTCATTTATCTATATGTCAGATCTTATTATTCTTTCAATGAACTTAATTCTACTAAAATTAATTGAGAAATCAAGGTTCGAGTTTCTAGACTATTTGAGGTCACAGATCATAAAAAAGGGGGAAGTTTGATAAGTCTTGATATGGTCATGATTGATGAAAATATTTTTTTCTCTTAAATAGTATTTTCGATTATTAATCGAGGTTACTTTTATATTTAATTTATTCTATTCATGATACCATCATTATGATCTTCTTTTTGGCTTTCTCATCTTTTATTCTATATGCGTCAGTGTTTATGTGCTATATTAAAAGTTGAAGTTGTGGCTGACACTCATATTATTCATTCTGTCCCGCATCTATTAAATTATTACCCTCTACTTTTTTAAAGTATCATTCGAGTATTTTCCATGTTAAAATTGTGTTATCTATTGTTAGTCATACCAATTATTGGGATATTATTTAATAATAGACTTAGCTACAATATTCAATTGAACATTAAAAATATAATTTTTACATATCACAATTACAAATCTAGAAATTAAAGAATAATGACAAATACTTTCTCTATCTTTTTATATTGCAACAATGAGTTTGGCAATTTGGGCATGGTTTATAAGAAAATAAAAAATGGGTAGTCCGTAGTTTAGCAAAGAGGGGTTAACTAGAGTAGGGGATAAATAAATCCTTAATAAAGTAAACGCAACTTTATGAGGCAATTTGAGTAATTAATGATGGTTTTATTAACATAAAGTAAAGGCGATGTTCTCAACTTTAGTTACTTTTTTTTACCAAAAGTAGAATGGTTTCAAAAGATGAAATTACCCAAAGTGGTATTTGTTGCAATAGAAAAAGAATGGAGAAATTATATAAATACAATGGTGTTGAAAAATCTCATTTCACAACAACAAAAAAAATCAACAATGTTAACAAAAAATTTGCAAAAAAATAAAATAAACAATAACCCGTGCAACGCACGAGCTTCAAAACTAGTTTATATATAAAGGAGAAACTTTTCGGGAGCATAGAGAGCTCCTCAAGATTTCGATAGCATAGAGCGCGCCACGTAGGATTGCCATGTCACCAATTTTTATTTTTATTTTTTGCAAAAATAGAGTTCTACATAGATTTAAATACATATAAGGAGTTTTGGATAAACGAAAATTAGTGTTTGCTTTGAATGAACAACCTAAATTATTATATTATGTAAATTGTGTATAAATTTTGCTACGTAATTCGGAATATTATAATTTTTGTACCATTGGATAGTGCTCGAAAAATGCTCCGAAATAAGATTCATTTACAATATAGTTCTACAATTTATGAAATATAGAGCGCCACGTAGGATTGCCATGTCATCATATTTTTTTTTATATAAAATAGAGTTCTACATAGATTTAAATACATATAGGGAGTCTTCGATAAGCGGAAATTAGAGTTTCATTTTGAATGATCGGCCCTAAATTATTATGTAAATTGTGTATAACTTTTGCTACCTAATTCGGAATATTATAATTTTTGTAATATTGGATAGTGCTTGAAAAATGCTCCGAAATAAGATCCATTTACAATATAGTTCTAGAAATTATGAAATAGAGAGCGCCACTCAGGATTGTCATGTCATTAGTTTTTATTTTAACTATTTGAAAAAAATAGAATTCTGCATATATATTTAAATACATAAAAGAGTTTTGGATAGGGGAAAATTAGAGTTTTCTTTTGAATAAACAACCTAAGTTATTATATTATGTAAATTGAATTTAACTTTTGCTACCTAATTCAAAACATTATAATTTTTTTACAATTGGAGAGTGCTTGAAATATGTTTCAATATAAGATCCATTTACAATATAGTTTTACAACTCAAGAAAATATATTAAATGAGATGAATTGTAAGACATTATTTGGTCTTTCTTTTTAGATAAATATAATAATAGCTATACGTATTAAGTATAGTGTATTATATGTGATTATAGGAATAACATTTGATTATAGGTCCAATTTACGGGATTAAACATATTATCTTTTTTTACCATTGGAGACTTTGGAGAGTGCTTGAAATATGCTTCAAAATAAGATCCATTTACAATATAGTTTTACAACTCATGAAAATATATTAAATTAGATGAATTGTAAGACATTATTTAGTCTTTCTTTTAGATAAATATAATAATAGCTATATGTATTAAGTATAGTGTATTATAAGTGATTATAACATTTGATTATAGGTCCAATTTACAGGATTAAACATATTATCTTTCAAAACCTCAACCTTACTCAACTAAACCAAAACACAATATAGGATTGCAACAAAATTTATTAAGGAAACTTTGTTGTTACAACAAAAACTATAATCTATAGCGATAAAGTTACATATATATATTAGAATATTGGATTATGTAAAAATTGGAGTTTGATTTAAATAAAACAACCTTAGAATATTATAAAGAGCTCCACCTAAGCATGCCATGTTATTTTTTTAATTTATAATTTTTGTAAAGAAAATAGTGGTCAACATAGATATAAATACATATAAGGTATTTTGGATAAGTGAAGATTACAGTCTAATTTTAAATAAACAACCTAAATTATTGTACTATGTAAATTGAATATAACTTTTGCTACACAATTCGCAATAGTATAATTTTTTTTTACCATCGGAGAGTGTTCGAAATATGCTTCGAAATAAGATCTATATACAATATAGTTTTACAACTTATGAAAATATTTTTATTTAGATGAACAATAACGTATTATTTATTCTTTATTATAAATACATATAAAAATAACTATAAAAATAGCGTATTATAGGTGACAATAGTAATTATATCTTTCAAAATCATACTTTCAAAATCATACTTTCAAAAATTGAGTTATATAAAGATAAAAAATTCATATCTATAGTTTTAAACCTATAGCATTCCATGATGGCATTACATGAAAAATCAAATGAAAGTTTGTCACCGAGATTGCAGAGGTATTATGCAATTGACTAATTTTTTTATTCCCATAATATTTATTGTATACATAATCATTTAATTCTACGAAAACTATTTGGAAATCAAGGATCGCATTTCTAGACTATTTGAGGTCACATATCATAAATAAGGGGGAAGTTTGATAAGTCTTGATATGGTCATGATTGATGAAGAGCATGTATTTTTTTTTCTCTTAAATAGTATTTTCGATTATTAGTAGAGGTTAGTTTTAACTTTAATATAATTAATTTTATTCATGATACTATCATTATTATCTTCTTTTTGGCTTTCCCATCTTCCATTCTATATGTGTTAGTGTTTATGTGCTATACTAAAAGTTGAAGTTGTGGCTGGCACTCATGTTTTTCTCTATTCTTTCTGTCCTACATCTATTAAATTATTACCCTCTACTTTCTTAAAGTATCATTCGGGTATTATTCATGTTAAAAATGTGTTAGCTATTGTTAGTCATACCTATTATTGGGATACCATTTAATAATAGACTTAGCTACAATATTCAATTAAATATTAAAAATTATAAAATTTATATATCACAATAACAAATCTAGAAATTACAGTATAATGACAAATACTTTCTCCGTTCTTATTCTACTGCAACAATTGGCTTGGGCATGGTTTTTAAGGAAATAAAAATTGGGTAGTTTAGCATAGAGGCACCCCTTTAGTTAACTAGCTAGAGTAGGGGATAAATAATTCCTTAATAAAGTAAACGCAAATTTATGAGGCAATTTGGGTAATCAATGATGGTTTTATTAACATAAAGTAAAGACAATATTGTCAACTATAGTTGTTTTTTTTACCAAAAGTGGAGTGTTTCCAAAAGATGAAACTATCCAAAGCAGTATTTGTTGTAATAGAAAAAGAACGGAGAAATTATGTAAATACAATGGTGTTGAAAAATCTCATTTCACAGCAACACAAAATCAACAATAATATTAACAAAAAATTTGCAAAAAAATAAAATAAACAACAACCCGTGCAACGCACGGGCTTCAAAACTAGTATTATATTATTTGGATAACAAAAATAACCGTAAATGTATAGGCTTGAATTTAGTCAATATATTATAAAAAATAATATCTATTTCCCCAATGACTAAATTAACAAATCCGTCGATATGGTATTGCTACTCAAAGAAAAATTATGACAAATCAATATTGTATAATATGACAAATTTACGGTTATATACTGAATTTAGTCAGGCATATCGAATTTTTCAGTCTTGCTTTTAACTACACACTAGGTTTCGGACCCGTGCATAATGCACGAGAACTTTTTAGTATAATAAGAATGTTTATATATCAGCTACATTGAAAACGTATAAACGATTATTCTTTACGTCTACTTGATAAAAGAACATTGTATTTCAGAGAAATACAGCTTTGTATTAATTATAAAGTTGTTTAGCATATACATGATACTCATATGTTTTGGAAGACATTTTTTAGGGCAAAACATAATTTATTAAGAAGCTACTTCCTCCGTTCTTTTCTATTGCAACAATGAGATTTTTACACTATTCATTCACCACCCTTTTACTATCTATTGTGATTTTTATGTAAGGAACAAATATTCATGTGGGATCTTATTAGATTTGTACGTCTCGATATATACTTTCAAGTGTTTCAAAATTTGTGTAATTTCATATTAATTTCATATTTATTTCATATATCTATATAAAAAGGAAAGTTTAGTTTTAAAATAAAAAGATTTTATAAAAACCGATTTGAAAAAGGATTTTGTAAAAACCGATTTAAAGAAAAATATTTTATAAAAGAATTTCGAAAACAAAAGGATTTTTAATAAAAAGGGAAACTGAGTTTTGATAAAAAGTTTTTTAGATAAAAGGTGATTGCTATTTGACTTTGGAGAATTCTTATCTTATAAGGATTGAAAAGAAAAATCAGCTTTTATAAAAGATAAAATTTATTTTTTAAAAAGGAAAAGTTTTATCCCTTAATTTAAGGAGTAAAAGATACATATCTTTGAGAAGGATTTTCGATTAGTCCATAAGCTATAAAAGGGATTATAACTCGGTTTCATAACTCACGTTTTTAGAGAAAAATATCGGAGATTTCGAAAGCTGAAAACTGTTTCCTAAGGCACGAGTATAGCACGAGTTCTAGTCAGGTCAGGAAACTAAACAACGTTTGTAATTGTCCTCTAATTTGCTTGAATAAGAAGCACGCTTTTGAGGATCTTTTCTTTCTGTAATTTCATTATTATAGAGAGTGGCAACACTTAGAGTTAAGTGTTGGGGAGCACTACTAGAGTTAGTAGTGGGGGAATCTTATTGTATCAAGAGGTTGATATTTTAGGATTCAATTAATAAAAGAGTTTATTTGTGTGGACGTAGATCTCAGAGGTGAGATTGAACCACGTTAAATTCCTGTGTCTTATTATTTGATTTCAGTGTTTTATTGTTTGATACATTTTCGTTTGAGCAAAAACATAAATCGGAGATTTTACGAGTGAATAACACGGTGCACGGCAAGATTGTGCCATAAGGGTGTTTTTGCGAAAAACGATTAAATTTAGTCACTCAATTCAACTCCCCCTTCTTGAGTGTCACCTTGTACTCCAACAAGTGGTATCGAGAGCGAGCTATTCTCAAAAGGCTCATCCCTAGAGAATAGAAGTCATGAACATGCAAGATGACTCTCGAGATAGACACACCAAGTGTCCGATTTTCAACGGAAAAGACTACGGATGGTGGAAGGCTAGAATGAGGATCTACATCCAAGGATTGGACTATGAATGCTGGAAAGTCATAAGAAAAAGACCAATCCTTATCCAAGGCAAAAATGCTGAAGGAAAGATGGTCGACAAGGATGAAGATGACTACAATTCAGTTGACTATGCAAAAGCCGAAAAGAACTTCAAAACTACGAGTATTCTCCAATATGGAATTGGACTCGATAAATACTCAAGGATCTCGGCATGCTCTACAGCAAAGGAGATATGAGATACTTTAAAATTGGCCCACGAAGGTACGAATGAGGTAAAACAATCTCGAATTGATTTACTTGTGCAACAATATGAACTGTTTACTATGAATAAGGAAGAATCAATTAAAGAGATGTTTACTAGATTTACACTAATCACTAATGAATTGCTTTCTCTAGGTAAAATCTATCCTTCGAAGATTTAGTGAGAAAGGTGTTAAGAAGTTTAACAAATCGTTGGCTCCCTAAAATAACCGCGATTCAAGAAGCTAAGGATTTGACTAAACTCTCACTAGAACAACTTATTGGATCTTTAATGACTCATGAACTTCTTTTAGATTCTAAAACTAATGAACCAAAAATTAAGGGTATAGCCTTAAGAACTGAATTAGAAAGTGAAGGTAGTGATAGTGATGATGATATTGATCTTCTTACTAGGAGATTTAAAAAATTTCTCAAAAAGAACAAAAACAACAATCATAAAAAGGATGAAAATTTCAAAGGTAAGAGCACTACCTCTAACTTTAAGAAAAGTGCTATTAATTCTAGTTGTTTCAAGTGTGGTGAGTATAATCACAGGATAAAGGAATGTCCCTTATGGGATGATGAGAAGCCTAAAGAAAAAAGGGATAAAAAAAGAAGGAGTTCAGGAAATCAATGATTGCTGCCGTTTGGGGAGATTCGGATTCTAATGAAGAACAATCAGAGGCACAGTGCCATGAAGAAAAATTATGTCTAAATGCTGTACAGACATCACAGAGAAGGGCACAGTGCCAGGACGACTCTCACTTGTGTCTAATGGCGAAAAGTTCGAACTCCCAAGATGAAACTGAAAGACACTGAGGTAAGTCTTCTTTCTAAAATCTTCAATACATCTTCTATCAAAAAACCAACTTGTTACTTTGCTTGAAAATATCATTGATGATAGTCAAGAAATGAATGATGATTTTTCAATCATGAAAAAAGAAGTGAAAATTTTAACTAAGCAAAAGATTGGGTTGGAACTTGAATATAAAGATCTCTTAAAAGAACATAAAATACTGATGAAAAGGATTGATGAACAAGAGAAAATTATTGAAGAGAAAGATACGAAGATAAACGCTCTAAGATACGAAAAGTCTCTTGCTAACGAAATCGTAAATGACACAGTGCCACACACTGTGTTAGAAGCTGAAAAATCGAGTCTTGAAAAGCAAATTGAATCGCTAAATCATGAGTTAGCTGAACTAAAGAATTCAAGACATAAATCAAGAATTGTTCCACTAATGCTGCCTAGTGATGTTAAGATAAGTGAAGAACTTAATAAAGTTAAGAGAGAGTTAGAAATTTCAAGAAAAAGAAATAGTGATCTAAATATTTCTGTTGAATTCTTGGAATCACAATTGACTATTGCTCGAAAAATGTATGAAAAGTGGTCGTATGGTCTAAAAGCTCTCGATTATTTGTCTAGTACAACTAACAATCAAAACAAAACTGGTTTGGGATATACAGGTCAGCAACACAGTGTACGGCACAGTGCCAGAAATTTCGAAAGAGACTTTCGTAAAAGAAAATATGTTGATCTACCTGAATATTTGATTTGCAACTTTTGTGGAAAAAATGGACACCTTATGGATAACTGTAATATCAAGAAAAGGAGTGTTGAAAAAAATGTAAAGAACGTAAATCAAAAATAGGTTAGAAAAGACTTGTTAGAAGCTCAACGAAAGAAAAAGGAACCCAAACAGATTTGGGTTCCTAAAACTAACAAATGATCTTTTTGCAGGCAAACGTGAGAGGAAGCAGCCTATGGTATCTCAACAATGGCTGCTCAAGACATATGACTGGTGATAAATCTCAATTCCTCTCACTAGTAGCCTACCATGGAGGTTGTGTTACATTTGGCAACAACAAAATGGGATAAATAATTGGTATTTAAAACGTCGGCAAATCCCTAACACACTCCATAAAGAATGTGATGTTGGTAAGTGGTTTGAAAAACAGTTTGTTAAGCATACCACAATTGTGTGATCAAGGTAATTATGTTGAATATCATGCATAAGTGTTTTACAAGATAATTCGTGGCTTTGTGATTAATATCTGAAAATTAGTTGAGTATTATGCTTGTTGTCCTCCTATAAATATGTTAATTGGAGTAGGAGTGCATGTCTTTGTGAAACACTGTGAGAAAAAGTCTACTTGATATAAAAAGGACGTAATGGTCTAATGATGTTGTCCTAATGTCATGATCCTAAGTTGCCGAACTAATGAGCTATATGATCCTAAGTTGCCGAATTATTGAGCTATGAAATGCTAATTCTTTCTCCTATGGCAAGCTTGATCTTTAGCCCGATATTCTAATTTTTCATTTATGAGTTTGACATTTGTGCCTCATTATTTCTTTCTTTCATATGTCTCTCCTCATCTTCATTTCCCTATTATATTCCTTCTTTTCCTCACCCATTGATCCAAAGCTCAACAAGTGCTTTAAATCTTGATTAATGATAATTTATGGGGCAAGAACATCTTGATAAGATGATCGATGGAAGAAAAAGACGCATCAGTTAAAGGGGAACATGAAAAGGTTGGAATGAAACACAAATACGTGAAATAATGAAAAGTACTGATTCACACTGTGCCAGGAGATGCATCAAAAAGAAAATGAGGTCCGAATTAACTTATTATCTTTGATCTCTTATTGGTTGACTCTAGTAATATTGTATGGTCTGCTTCTACTTCATAAAAAAAAAAAAATAAGAAGAAAGAAAAGGAGAGTAAGACACTTATTTTAGATAAGTCCCGAGTTCAATTTAAATGTGAAGAAAATTATCAAAGTTTTGAAGATTATCATTTTGGATTTCAGAATTATCCGAAGATTAGTTATATTTGGAAGGGAATATATTGTTCACTGGCACAGAAACACATACAGTGCCACAGTGAAGAAAGTCCTATGATGTTTATTTGCGAAAGTTGAAAATCTTAAAAGAAAGGTTTAAGCACTTGTTGAGCCAATTCCCATTTTAAATCTTCAAGTTTGCATTACCTTTCTTTATCTTACTTTCTTAAATATCAACCATGATTCTTCATGATTATTTCTTGCTTCATAAATTCGGATTGTGAGTTGGATTATATTTTTGCTTAATGACTTCGGATCGTGAGTTGGATTATGACATAGCACCAGCATCCTTAGTATTTATTGCTTGAGCTACTTGCATTATTTTGCTGACTATAATTGTAACACCACGGATTTTCGCTCATTATTTCTTTGAGTAATTTTTTTCCTTAATTATTATTTTCCGTTAAAATTAGAGTATCTTACTTCTTAAAAATATTATTTCTTATATTATTTGTTTCTCAACTTTTAAAATGTTATATTTATATAATTTATTTTGTTAGAAATTATATATTTTATAGTATTTAAATTTGCACGTTTGAGCTACGTTTTTATTTTATTTTATCGATTTTAGCGCGTTTGGACCGTTGTAGTGACTTTTTAACCTTGAGGTTTAAGTTCCTAAGCTGTCCAAAATTCAGATTTTATGAAGTGGGAAGAGTGGCTTTTGGTCTCCTTGTAACTCCATTTGTAACCCCTTTGTAGCCTCCACTTTAATTCCCAAATAAATTCCCATTATTCTTAGAACCAACTTGCTGCTGAAAATTGATCAGAAAATCAGTTCATTTTCCCATTCTATTTGACCATTTGAAGAGACAAAGTTCGGTTTTCCCTGCTACACCTTCACGAAAATGGCTATCACCGGAGATCTAACCGTTGGATCATTCTAAAATTTGGACAGCATGTTGAGGACATATGGACCTTCATTGTGACCGGAGCGATTTTGCATCCCAGCTTTCAATTGCCGGGAATCGTGATCGGAACAGAGCAGCACATAGTGGAATTTATGATGTTCAAGAAGAAGGATGCAAGCAATTGGGGGTTTTCAAAGGTAACTAACGGTTTTCCTAGAACGGTTAGAATTCGCAAAGGAATTATTTTAGTTTTAATATCTAAGTTGGATTAGTACGACTTTCAGGAATTTTGGTTGGAAAAATTATATGTTAAATGTGGTTCCATAAGTTTCCATGAACTATACAATTATCTAGTTACTTGTGATTTCTCGTTGTTTACTTGCCGTGATAACGCTTAGAGCCATGAATTTGTGTTTTGGGATGCTATTTAAGTAGTTATATGTAAGTCACATGTTCTTATTAGAGTTCATGTCTACTTGGGTAAACGTTGTTGTCTTTGTATATGAAAGTTTTTGTTGATATTATCATATGTTTTAAGAAGCATGAAATCTTGAAGTCTAAGTATGTTATTGAAGTATGAAGGGGATATGAGTGGTTTTGGTATTGTTTTGTTACCATTGTTGGGCTGCTGTTGTTATCTATATTTCATGGGTCTTGATATTGGCAGTTCTTTCTTTTGTTCTTCTTGTTAGTATACGTGAAGATGATAATGGTTGAGCATAGATACTTGGTCTCTCTCTCTCGTTGGTTTAATGGTTTAGTTGATGTATGTAGTTCTATTTCTTTTCTTTTTTTTTTATATTTATTATTTTGTTAGTGTCACATTGCAGTTTGCTATGTTTTAGACTTTTTAGTGGACTTCATTACTTTTTATTAGTTTTGTGTATTTGGGTTTTGTAGTTTGTGGTTACTTATGCAAGGAAACCCCCAATGTGAAGCATATATGTACATGACTCAGTGAAATAGTGTGTCTTGTTGTTTATGTATATTTATATTTAATTAAGTTATGATTTGGGTGCATATGTTGTGAATTTGGCATATATTTTGATGTTTTATGATTAGAGCTATGTTTTTATTGGTTGATACATATACAATGAGCGGGTTGATTATTTTTGATGGTATGGGGTATGAAATTTGGTTGGTTGTTTCGATGAAATAAATTTATTTTTGGACTCTGGAAATTGTTTTCAAGCTATCATAAGTATTTCAATTATTTTCTAGTCTCTTGATGAGTTAAATTATATTTTCGGAGATAATATTATAGATTTTATGATTATTATTGCTGAGAAATTTTGAAGTTATTTTGAATTGGAATTGATGGGTTGAGTCCCTAAAATTCCTACAGTTTGATGTAAATGGAATTGATGGGTTAAGCCCTAAAATTCTTGCAGTTTGGAATTGATGGGTTGACGAGTGCCTAAAATTCTTGCAGTTTGGAATTGATGGGTTAATACCCTAGATTCTTGCAGTTGCGGTTTGATGTAAGACCTTGAAGGGCATTCTCGAGACGATGAAATTATATTATTTTATTTATTTTTGTTTGAGGATGATGACTAGTGAGACGGCATGGTCTCCTAGGAATGAACAGTCACTGTGTACTGAGCAGGGTACACAGTTTATACTTACATACTGAGCAGGGTGTGTGGGTCCGTCTTGGTTATTAGTTGTCGTCTGAGAGGTCGTGAAGTACTGAACAGGGTACTATCTCGCATCAGGGTATGTCCATACTAGACATAGGCGAAAGGTGGTCCTAATACTATAACCAAATAGGAACAGTGGGTTGCGATCCACTTACGTTCAGTTCCTCCTCAAATGTGTTAAGAAGATTATTTTGGAAACGTTATAATTATTGGTTATATTGTTCATATTATTATTTCATTTAAATTCGAAGGTTTATTTTGTTGATCCTTGAATTGATCATATGTATATTTATTTGTCTAATCATTCTCGTTAACTTTACCCTCGTTTGTGGATAGCATGTTGTATTATATTGTTTCGTTGTACTTATTTATTTATTTGTTTATTTGATTGTTTGAAGTGTATTTCTGAGATATTGTGTATGACTTGATTGTTAAAACTTTTATAACTCTTATATGGATCCTAATTGGGCTGGGAGAGCTATTAGTTACTCCCCACTGATTGTGGATGTTTGTTGTTGTATTTTGCAGGTGATTATTTTGTATTATGGGCATTGAGAGAAAGATAAACTAGGATTTTTGAAACGTCTTGTTTTAGTTTATATTTACTACATTGGGATTATGAGGTTGTTTTGCTTCTTTTTGGATATTTTGGATTAGTATGATTGGGTTTTATTTCTATTTAGATTAATTTAACCTTTGATTAGAGTGACATTTCCGTCAGGCGATATTTCCGCTATCGCCATTTCTTTAATAAAATGTTCTATTTTGTTTATATTATGTTTATAAAAGGACGGAGTGTTACAGTTAGTATCAGAGCAATTGGGGGTCTTCAAAGGTAACTAACGGTTTTCCTAGAACGGTTAGAATTAACAAAGGAATTATTTTAGTTTTAATATCTAAGTTGGATTAGTACGACTTTCAGGAATTTTGGTTGGAAAAATTATATGTTAAATGTGGTTCCATAAGTTTCCATGAACTATACAATTATCTAGTTACTTGTGATTTCTCGTTGTTTACTTGCCGTGATAACGCTTAGAGCCATGAATTTGTGTTTTGGGATGCTATTTAAGTAGTTATATGTAAGTTACATGTTCTTATTAGAGTTCATGTCTACTTGGGTAAACGTTGTTGTCTTTGTATACGAAAGTTTTTGTTGATATTATCATATGTTTTAAGAAGCATAAAATCTTGAAGTCTAAGTATGTTATTGAAGTATGGAGGGGATATGAGTGGTTTTGGTATTGTTTTGTTACCATTGTTGGTCTGTTGTTATCTATATTTCATGGGTCTTGATATTGGCGGTTCTTTCTTTTGTTCTTCTTGTTAGTATACGTGAAGATGATAATGGTTGAGCATAGATACTTGGTCTCTCTCTCTCTTTGGTTTAATGGTTTAGTTGCTGTATGTAGTTCTATTTCTTTTCTTTTTTTTTATATTTATTATTTTGTTAGTGTCACATTGCAGTTTGCTATGTTTTAGACTTTTTAGTGGACTTCATTACTTTTTATTAGTTTTGTGTATTTGGGTTTTGTAGTTTGTGGTTACTTATGCAAGGAAACCCCCAATGTGAAGCATATATGTACATGACTCAGTGAAATAGTGTGTCTTGTTGTTTATGTATATTTATATTTAATTAAGTTATGATTTGGGTGCATATGTTGTGAATTTGGCATATATTTTGATGTTTTATGATTAGAGCTATGTTTTTATTGGTTGATACATATACAATGAGCGGGTTGATTATTTTATGATGGTATGGGGTATGAAATTTGGTTGGTTGTTTCGATGAAATAAATTTATTTTTGGACTCTGGAAATTGTTTTCAAGCTATCATAAGTATTTCAATTATTTTCTAGTCTCTTGATGAGTTAAATTATATTTTCGGAGATAATATTATAGATTTTATGATTATTATTGCCGAGAAATTGTGAAGTTATTTTGAATTGGAATTGATGGGTTGAGTCCCTAAAATTCCTACGGTTTGATGTAAATGGAATTGATGGGTTAAGCCCTAAAATTCTTGCAGTTTGGAATTGATGGGTTGACGAGTCCCTAAAATTCTTGCGGTTTGGAATTGATGGGTTAATACCCTAGATTCTTGCAGAGTTGCGGTTTGATGTAAGACCTTGAAGACATTCTCGCAGACGATGAAATTATATTATTTTTTTTTTTTTTTTTTGAGGATGATGACTAGTGAGACGGCATGGTCTCCTAGGAATGAACAAATCACCGTGTATCGAGCGGGGTACACAGTTTATACTTACATACCGAGGGTGTGTGGGTCCGTCTTGGTTATTAGTTGTCGTCTGAGAGGTCGAGAAGTACTGAGCTGGGTACTATCTCGCATCAGGGTATGTCCATACTAGACATAGGCGAGCGGGGTCCTAATACTATAACCAAATAGGAACAAGTGGGTTGCGATCCACTTACGTTCGGCTTCCTCCTCAAATGTGTTAAGAAGATTATTTTGGAAACGTTATAATTATTGGTTATATTGTTCATATTATTATTTCATTTAAATTCGAAGGTTTATTTTGTTGATCCTTGAATTGATCATATGTATATTTATTTGTCTAATCATTCCGTTAACTTTACCCCCGTTTGTGGATAGCATGTTGTATTATATTGTTTCGTTGTACTTATTTATTTATTTGTTTATTTGATTGTTTGAAGTGTATTTCTGAGATATTGTGTATGACTTGATTGTTAAAACTTTTATAACTCTTATATGGATCCTAATTGGGCTGGGAGAGCTATTAGTTACTCCCCACTGATTGTGGATGTTTGTTGTTGTATTTTGCAGGTGATTATTTTGTATTATGGGCATTGAGAGAAAGATAAACTAGGATTTTTGAAACGTCTTGTTTTAGTTTATATTTACTACATTGGGATTATGAGGTTGTTTTGCTTCTTTTTGGATATTTTGGATTAGTATGATTGGGTTTTATTTCTATTTAGATTAATTTAACCTTTGATTAGAGTGACATTTCCGTCGGGCGATATTTCCGCTATCGCCATTTCTTTAATAAAATGTTCTATTTTGTTTATATTATGTTTATAAAAGGACGGAGTGTTACGGTTAGTATCGGAGCAATTGGGGGTCTTCAAAGGTAACTAACGGTTTTCCTAGAACGGTTAGAATTAACAAAGGAATTATTTTAGTTTTAATATCTAAGTTGGATTAGTACGACTTTCAGAATTTTGGTTGGAAAAATTATATGTTAAATGTGGTTCCATAAGTTTCCATGAACTATACAATTATCTAGTTACTTGTGATTTCTCGTTGTTTACTTGCCGTGATAACGCTTAGAGCCATGAATTTGTGTTTTGGGATGCTATTTAAGTAGTTATATGTAAGTTACATGTTCTTATTAGAGTTCATGTCTACTTGGGTAAACGTTGTTGTCTTTGTATACGAAAGTTTTTGTTGATATTATCATATGTTTTAAGAAGCATAAAATCTTGAAGTCTAAGTATGTTATTGAAGTATGGAGGGGATATGAGTGGTTTTGGTATTGTTTTGTTACCATTGTTGGGTCTTTGTTGTTATCTATATTTCATGGGTCTTGATATTGGCAGTTCTTTCTTTTGTTCTTCTTGTTAGTATACGTGAAGATGATAATGGTTGAGCATAGATACTTGGTCTCTCTCTCTCTCTTTGGTTTAATGGTTTAGTTGCTGTATGTAGTTCTATTTCTTTTCTTTTTTTTTTTATATTTATTATTTTGTTAGTGTCACATTGCGTTTGCTATGTTTTAGACTTTTTAGTGGACTTCATTACTTTTTATTAGTTTTGTGTATTTGGGTTTTGTAGTTTGTGGTTACTTATGCAAGGAAACCCCCAATGTGAAGCATATATGTACATGACTCGGTGAAATAGTGTGTCTTGTTGTTTATGTATATTTATATTTAATTAAGTTATGATTTGGGTGCATATGTTGTGAATTTGGCATATATTTTGATGTTTTATGATTAGAGCTATGTTTTTATTGGTTGATACATATACAATGAGCGGGTTGATTATTTTATGATGGTATGGGGTATGAAATTTGGTTGGGTGTTTCGATGAAATAAATTTATTTTTGGACTCTGGAAATTGTTTTCAAGCTATCATAAGTATTTCAATTATTTTCTAGTCTCTTGATGAGTTAAATTATATTTTCGGAGATAATATTATAGATTTTATGATTATTATTGCCGAGAAATTGTGAAGTTATTTTGAATTGGAATTGATGGGTTGAGTCCCTAAAATTCCTACGGTTTGATGTAAATGGAATTGATGGGTTAAGCCCTAAAATTCTTGCAGTTTGGAATTGATGGGTTGACGAGTCCCTAAAATTCTTGCAGTTTGGAATTGATGGGTTAATACCCTAGATTCTTGCAGAGTTGCAGTTTGATGTAAGACCTTGAAGACATTCTGCAGACGATGAAATTATATTATTTTATTTTTTTTTTTTGAGGATGATGACTAGTGAGACGGCATGGTCTCCTAGGAATGAACGATCACGTGTAATCGAGCGGGGTACACGGTTTATACTTACATACTGAGCAGGGTGTGTGGGTCCGTCTTGGTTATTAGTTGTCGTCTGGGAGGTCGAGAAGTACTGAGCTGGGTACTATCTCGCATCAGGGTATGTCCATACTAGACATAGGCGAGCAGGGTCCTAATACTATAACCAAATAGGAACAGTGGGTTGCGATCCACTTACGTTCAGTTCCTCCTCAAATGTGTTAAGAAGATTATTTTGGAAACGTTATAATTATTGGTTATATTGTTCATATTATTATTTCATTTAAATTCGAAGGTTTATTTTGTTGATCCTTGAATTGATCATATGTATATTTATTTGTCTAATCATTCTGTTAACTTTACCCTGTTTGTGGATAGCATGTTGTATTATATTGTTTCTGTTGTACTTATTTATTTATTTGTTTATTTGATTGTTTGAAGTGTATTTCTGAGATATTGTGTATGACTTGATTGTTAAAACTTTTATAACTCTTATATGGATCCTAATTGGGCTGGGAGAGCTATTAGTTACTCCCCACTGATTGTGGATGTTTGTTGTTGTATTTTGCAGGTGATTATTTTGTATTATGGGCATTGAGAGAAAGATAAACTAGGATTTTTGAAACGTCTTGTTTTAGTTTATATTTACTACATTGGGATTATGAGGTTGTTTTGCTTCTTTTTGGATATTTTGGATTAGTATGATTGGGTTTTATTTCTATTTAGATTAATTTAACCTTTGATTAGAGTGACATTTCCGTCAGGCGATATTTCCGCTATCGCCATTTCTTTAATAAAATGTTCTATTTTGTTTATATTATGTTTATAAAAGGACGGAGTGTTACAGTTAGTATCAGAGCAATTGGGGGTCTTCAAAGGTAACTAACGGTTTTCCTAGAACGGTTAGAATTAACAAAGGAATTATTTTAGTTTTAATATCTAAGTTGGATTAGTACGACTTTCAGGAATTTTGGTTGGAAAAATTATATGTTAAATGTGGTTCCATAAGTTTCCATGAACTATACAATTATCTAGTTACTTGTGATTTCTCGTTGTTTACTTGCCGTGATAACGCTTAGAGCCATGAATTTGTGTTTTGGGATGCTATTTAAGTAGTTATATGTAAGTTACATGTTCTTATTAGAGTTCATGTCTACTTGGGTAAACGTTGTTGTCTTTGTATACGAAAGTTTTTGTTGATATTATCATATGTTTTAAGAAGCATAAAATCTTGAAGTCTAAGTATGTTATTGAAGTATGGAGGGGATATGAGTGGTTTTGGTATTGTTTTGTTACCATTGTTGGGCTGCTGTTGTTATCTATATTTCATGGGTCTTGATATTGGCAGTTCTTTCTTTTGTTCTTCTTGTTAGTATACGTGAAGATGATAATGGTTGAGCATAGATACTTGGTCTCTCTCTCTCTCTTTGGTTTAATGGTTTAGTTGCTGTATGTAGTTCTATTTCTTTTCTTTTTTTTTTATATTTATTATTTTGTTAGTGTCACATTGCAGTTTGCTATGTTTTAGACTTTTTAGTGGACTTCATTACTTTTTATTAGTTTTGTGTATTTGGGTTTTGTAGTTTGTGGTTACTTATGCAAGGAAACCCCCAATGTGAAGCATATATGTACATGACTCAGTGAAATAGTGTGTCTTGTTGTTTATGTATATTTATATTTAATTAAGTTATGATTTGGGTGCATATGTTGTGAATTTGGCATATATTTTGATGTTTTATGATTAGAGCTATGTTTTTATTGGTTGATACATATACAATGAGCGGGTTGATTATTTTATGATGGTATGGGGTATGAAATTTGGTTGGTTGTTTCGATGAAATAAATTTATTTTTGGACTCTGGAAATTGTTTTCAAGCTATCATAAGTATTTCAATTATTTTCTAGTCTCTTGATGAGTTAAATTATATTTTCGGAGATAATATTATAGATTTTATGATTATTATTGCTGAGAAATTGTGAAGTTATTTTGAATTGGAATTGATGGGTTGAGTCCCTAAAATTCCTACAGTTTGATGTAAATGGAATTGATGGGTTAAGCCCTAAAATTCTTGCAGTTTGGAATTGATGGGTTGACGAGTCCCTAAAATTCTTGCAGTTTGGAATTGATGGGTTAATACCCTAGATTCTTGCAGAGTTGCAGTTTGATGTAAGACCTTGAAGGCATTCTGCAGACGATGAAATTATATTATTTTATTTATTTTTTTTGAGGATGATGACTAGTGAGACGGCATGGTCTCCTAGGAATGAACAGTCACTGTGTACTGAGCAGGGTACACAGTTTATACTTACATACTGAGCAGGGTGTGTGGGTCCGTCTTGGTTATTAGTTGTCGTCTGAGAGGTCGAGAAGTACTGAGCTGGGTACTATCTCGCATCAGGGTATGTCCATACTAGACATAGGCGAGCAGGGTCCTAATACTATAACCAAATAGGAACAGTGGGTTGCGATCCACTTACGTTCAGTTCCTCCTCAAATGTGTTAAGAAGATTATTTTGGAAACGTTATAATTATTGGTTATATTGTTCATATTATTATTTCATTTAAATTCGAAGGTTTATTTTGTTGATCCTTGAATTGATCATATGTATATTTATTTGTCTAATCATTCTGTTAACTTTACCCTGTTTGTGGATAGCATGTTGTATTATATTGTTTCTGTTGTACTTATTTATTTATTTGTTTATTTGATTGTTTGAAGTGTATTTCTGAGATATTGTGTATGACTTGATTGTTAAAACTTTTATAACTCTTATATGGATCCTAATTGGGCTGGGAGAGCTGTTAGTTACTCCCCACTGATTGTGGATGTTTGTTGTTGTATTTTGCAGGTGATTATTTTGTATTATGGGCATTGAGAGAAAGATAAACTAGGATTTTTGAAACGTCTTGTTTTAGTTTATATTTACTACATTGGGATTATGAGGTTGTTTTGCTTCTTTTTGGATATTTTAGATTAGTATGATTGGGTTTTATTTCTATTTAGTTTAATTTAACCTTTGATTAGAGTGACATTTCCGTCAGGCGATATTTCCGCTATCGCCATTTCTTTAATAAAATATTCTATTTTGTTTATATTATGTTTATAAAAGGACGGAGTGTTACAATAATATCTCACTTTGACTCGCTAAACATGTTGATGCTCTCCTTTTTGATAATGTCAAAAGGGGTAAGATGGGTATAATACATAGACTAATGAATGAAATTATCTTGGTTACCATGTTACTTGTGAATCTATGTGAATGATGTTGTGTTATGCTACTTTCCCTAATGTGATTAATGATGCATATTTTGAGGGGGAAGTATTATTTGTTTGTCATCATCAAAAAGGGGAAATTTATTATGACTCTAAGTCAATGTTATTTTGATGATGATAAACACTTTGTGCTATAACATGTATGTATGTAATAGTGATCTAAGAAAGCTATCAAGATTGGAAGTTCATGAAAGATTGAAGACTTTGAAGAAATGGAAGTTTAGACATTGTTATATGCTTAGTGATAATTACGCAAATGTAAAGTATTTGAACTGTGTGATAAACTTTGTGCTAGAAATAGAAATGTGAAATTAGAATGATTATTATTTTATTAGAGTTAAGAATATAGATAATCATATTAATTTCATATATCTATATAAAAAGGGAAGTTTAGTTTTAAAATAAAAAGATTTTATTAAAACCGATTTGAAAAAGGATTTAGTAAAAACCGATTTAAAAAAGGATTTTGTAAAAACCGATTTAAAGAAAAATATTTTATAAAAGAATTTCGAAAACAAAAGGATTTTTAATAAAGAAAATAAAGATAAAGAAAAAAAGGGAAACTGAGTTTTGATAAAACGTTTTTTAGATAAAAGGTGATTACTATTTGACTTTGGAGAATTCTTATCTTATAAGGATTGAAAAGAAAAATCAGCTTTTATAAAAGATAAAATTTGTTTTTTAAAAAGGAAAAGTTTTATCCCTTAATTTAAGGAGTAAAAGATACATATCTTTGAGAAGGATTTTCGATCAGTCCATAAGTTATAAAAGGGATTATAACTCAGTTTCATAACTCACGTTTTCAGAGAAAAATATCGGAGATTTCGAGAGCTGAAAACTTTTTCCTAAGGCACAGAGTACAGAGTTCTAGTCAGGTCAGGATACTAAACAACGTTTGTAATTGTCCTCTAATTTGCTTGAATAAGAAGCACGCTTTTGGGGATCTTTTCTTTCTGTAATTTCATTATTATAGAGAGTGGCAACACTTAGAGTTAAGTGTTGGGGAGCACTACTAGAGTTAGTAGTGGGGGAATCTTATTGTATCAAGAGGTTGATATTTTAGGATTCAATTAATAAAAGAGTTTATTTGTGTGGACGTAGATCTCAGAGGTGAGATTGAACCACGTTAAATTCCTGTGTCTTATTATTTGATTTCAGTGTTTTATTGTTTGATACATTTTCGTTTGAGCAAAAACATAAATCGGAGATTTTACGAGTGAATAACACAGTGCACGGCACTGTGCCATAAGGGTGTTTTTGCGAAAATCGATTAAATTTAGTCACTCAATTCAACCCCCCCTTCTTGAGTGTTACCTTGTACTCCAACAAGTGGTATTAGAGCAGGCTATTCTCGAAAGGCTCATCCCTAGAGAATAGAAGTCTTGAACATGCAAGATGACACTCGAGATAGACACACCAAGTGTCCGATTTTCAACAGAAAAGACTACGGATGGTGGAAGGCTAGAATGAGGATCTACATCCAAGGATTGGACTATGAATGATGGAAAGTCATAAGAAAAGGACCAATCCTTATCCAAGCCAAAAATGCTGAAGGAAAGATGGTCGACAAGGATGAAGACGACTACAATTCAGTTGACTATGCAAAAACCGAAAAGAACTTCAATGCTATGAGTATTCTCCAATATGGAATTGGACCTGATGAATACTCAAGGATTTCGGCATGCTCTACAGCAAAGTAGATATGAGATACTTTAAAATTGGCCCACGAAGGTACGAATGAGGTAAAACAATCACGAATTGATTTACTTGTGCAACAATATGAACTGTTTACTATGAATAAGGAAGAATCAATTAAAGAGATGTTCACTAGATTTACACTAATCACTAATGAATTGCTTTCTCTAGGTAAAATCTATCCTTCTGAAGATTTAGTGAGAAAGGTGTTAAGAAGTTTAACAAATCGTTGGCTCCCTAAAATAACCGCGATTCAAGAAGCTAAGGATTTGACTAAACTCTCACTAGAACAACTTATTGGATCTTGAATGACTCATGAACTTCTTTTAGATTCTAAAACTAAAGAACCAAAAATTAAGGGTATAGCCTTAAGAACTGAAGTGGAAAGTGAAGGTAGTGATAGTGATGATGATATTGATCTTCTTACTAGGAGATTTAAAAAATTTCTCAAAAAGAACAAAAACAACAATCATAAAAAGGATGAAAATTTCAAAGGTAAGAGCACTACCTCTAACTTTAAGAAAAGTGCTATTAATTCTAGTTGTTTCAAGTGTGGTGAGTATAATCACGGGATAAAGGAATGTCCCTTATGGGATGATGAGAAGCCTAAAGAAAAAAGGGATCAAAGAAAGAAGGAGTTCAAGAAATCAATGATTGCTGCCGTTTGGGGAGATTCAGATTCTAATGAAGAACAGTCAGAGGCATAGTGCCATGAAGAAAAATTATGTCTAAATGCTGTACAGACATCACAGAGAAGGGCACAGTGCCAGGACGACTCTCACTTGTGTCTAATGGCGAAAAGTTCGAACTCCCAAGATGAAACTGAAGACACTAAGGTAAGTCTTCTTTCTAAAACCTTCAATACATCTTCTATCAAAAAACCAACTTGTTACTTTGCTTGAAAATATCATTGATGATAGTCAAGAAATGAATGATGATTTTTCAATCATGAAAAAAGAAGTGAAAATTTTAACTAAGCAAAAGATTGGGTTGGAACTTGAATATAAAGATCTCATAAAAGAACATAAAATACTGATGACAAGGATTGATGAACAAGAGAAAATTATTGAAGAGAAAGATACGGAGAAAAACGCTCTAAGATACGAAAAGTCTCTTGCTAACGAAATCGTAAATGACAGAGTGCCACACACTGTGTTAGAAGCTGAAAAATCGAGTCTTGAAAAGCAAATTGAATCGCTAAATCATGAGTTAGTTGAACTAAAGAATTCAAGACAGAAATCAAGAATTGTTCCACTAATGCTTGCCTAGTGATGCTAAGATAAGTGAAGAACTTGATAAAGTTAAGAGAGAGTTAGATATTTCAAGAAAAAGAAATAGTGATCTAAATATTTCTGTTGAATTCTTGGAATCACAATTGACTATTGCTCGAAAAATGTATGAAAAGTGGTCGTATGGTCTAAAAGCTCTCGATTATTTATCTAGTACAACTAACAATCAAAACAAAACTGGTTTGGGATATACAGGTCAGCAACACAGTGTACGGCACAGTGCCATAAATTTCGAAAGAGACTTTCGTAAAAGAAAATATGTTGATCTACCTGAATATTTGATTTGCAACTTTTGTGGAAAAAATGGACACCTTATGGATAACTGTAATATCAAGAAAAGGAGTGTTGAAAAAAAATGTAAAGAACGTAAATCAAATATAGGTTAGAAAAGACTTGTTAGAAGCTCAACGAAAGAAAAAGGAACCCAAACAGATTTGGGTTCCTAAAACTAACAAATGATCTTTTTCGGGGCAAACGTGAGAGGAAGCGGCCTATGGTATCTCAACAATGGTCGCTCAAGACATATTCTTGGTGATAAATCTCAATTCCTCTCACTAGTAGCCTACCATGGAGGTTGTGTTACATTTGGCAACAATAAAAAGGGATAAATAATTGGTATTTAAAACGTGCAAATGCCTAACACACTCCATAAAGAATGTGATGTTGGTAAGTGGTTTGAAAAACAGTTTGTGAAGCATACCACAATTGTGTGATCAAGGTAATTATGTTGAATTTCATGCATAAGTGTTTTACAAGATAATTCGTGGCTTTGTGATTCATATCGAAAATTAGTTGAGTATTATGCTTGTTGTCCTCCTTTAAATATGTTAATTGGAGTAGGAGTGCATGTCTTTGTGAAACACTGTGAGAAAAAGTCTACTTGATATAAAAAGGATGTAATGGTCTAATGATGTTGTCCTAATGTCATGATCCTAAGTTGCCGAACTAATGAGCTATATGATCCTAAGTTGCCGAATTATTGAGCTATGAAATGCTAATTCTTTCTCCTATGGCAAGCTTGATCTGTAGCCCGATATTCTAATTTTCCATTTATGAGTTTGACATTTGTGCCTCATTATTTCTTTCTTTCATATGTCTCTCCTCATCTTCATTTCCCTATTATAGTTCTTCTTTTCCTCACCCATTGATCCAAAGCTCAACAAGTGCTTTTAATCTTGATTAATGATAATTTATGGGGCAAGAACATCTTGATAAGATGATCGATGGAAGAAAAAGACACATCAGTTAAAGGGGAACATGAAAAGGTTGGAATGAAACACAAATACGTGAAAGAATGAAAAGTCTTGATTCACACTTGTGCAAGGCACGGTGCCGGGAGATGCATCAAAAAGAAAATGAGGTCCGAATTAACTTATTATCTTTGATCTCTTATTGGTTGACTCTAGTAATATTGTATGGTCTCGCTTCTACTTCATAAAAAAAAAATAAGAAGAAAGAAAAGGAGAGTAAGACACTTATTTTAGATAAGTCCTAGAGTTCAATTTAAATGTGAAGAAAATTATCAAAGTTTTGAAGATTATCATTTTGCATTTCAGTATATCCGAAGATTAGTTATATTTGGAAGGGAATAGATTGTTCACTGGCACAGAAACACACACAGTGCCACAGTGAAGAAAGTCCTATGATGTTTATTTGCGGAAGTTGAAAATCTTAAAAGAAAGGTTTAAGCACTTGTTGAGCCAATTGCCATTTTAAATCTTCAAGTTTGCATTACCTTTCTTTATCATACTTTCTTAACTATCAACCATGATCCTTCATGATTATTTCTTGCTTCATAAATTCGGATTGTGAGTTCGATTATATTTTTGCTTAATGACTTCGGATCGTGAGTTGGATTATGACATAGCACCAGCATCCTTAGTATTTATTGCTTGAGCTACTTACATTATTTTGCTGACTATAATATCTCACTTTGACTCGCTAAACATGTTGATGCTCTCCTTTTTGATAATGTCAAAAGGGGGAAGATGGGTATAATACATAGACTAATGAATGAAATTATCTTGGTTACCATGTTACTTATGAATCTATGTGAATGATGTTGTGTTATGTTACTTTCCCTAATGTGATTAATGATGCATATTTTGAGGGGGAAGTATTATTTGTTTGTCATCATCAAAAAGGTGGAATTTGTTATGACTCTAAGTCAATGTTATTTTGATGATGATAAACACTTTGTGCTATAACATGTATGTATGTAATAGTGATCTAAGAAAGCTATCAAGATTGGAAGTTCATGAAAGATTGAAGACTTTGAAGAAATGGAAGTTTAGACATTGTTATATGCTTAGTGATAATTACGCAAATGTAAAGTTTTAGAACTGTGTGATAAACTTTGTGCTAGAAATAGAAATGTGAAATTAGAATGATTATTATTTTCTTAGAGTTAAGAATATAGATAATCATATTAATTTCATATATCTATATAAAAAGGGAAGTTTAGTTTTAAAATAAAAAGATTTTATAAAAACCGATTTGAAAAAGGATTTAGTAAAAACCGATTTAAAAAAGGATTTTGTAAAAACCGATTTAAAGAAAAATATTTTATAAAAGAATTTCGAAAACAAAAGGATTTTTAATAAAGAAAATAAAGATAAAGAAAAAAAGGGAAACTGAGTTTTGATAAAACGTTTTTTAGATAAAAGGTGATTACTATTTGACTTTGGAGAATTCTTATCTTATAAGGATTGAAAAGAAAAATCAGCTTTTATAAAAGATAAAATTTGTTTTTTAAAAAGGAAAAGTTTTATCCCTTAATTTAAGGAGTAAAAGATACATATCTTTGAGAAGGATTTTCGATCAGTCCATAAGTTATAAAAGGGATTATAACTCAGTTTCATAACTCACGTTTTCAGAGAAAAATATCGGAGATTTCGAGAGCTGAAAACTGTTTCCTAAGGCACAGAGTATAGCACGAGTTCTAGTCGAGTCGAGAAACTAAACAACGTTTGTAATTGTCCTCTAATTTGCTTGAATAAGAAGCACGCTTTTGAGGATCTTTTCTTTCTGTAATTTCATTATTATAGAGAGTGGCAACACTTAGAGTTAAGTGTTGGGGAGCACTACTAGAGTTAGTAGTGGGGGAATCTTATTGTATCAAGAGGTTGATATTTTAGGATTCAATTAATAAAAGAGTTTATTTGTGTGGACGTAGATCTCAGAGGTGAGATTGAACCACGTTAAATTCCTGTGTCTTATTATTTGATTTCAGTGTTTTATTGATTGATACATTTTCGTTTGAGCAAAAACATAAATCGGAGATTTTACGAGTGAATAACACAAGGTGCACGGCCTTGTGCCATAAGGGTGTTTTTGCGAAAAGCGATTAAATTTAGTCACTCAATTCAACCCTTCTTCTTGAGTGTCACCTTGTACTCCAACAACATATGTATAGGAATTCTTAAAAAAAAATTAATTAAGTGATGGCCTGATTTAATAAAATACTTACCAATTTTGGTGTAGCCCCACACAAAGCCAGCATTTAAGGTTGAGATGGCTGAGGTAAATTAAGGATCTTAGACGCCACAAAAGGGAGAAAATTTACATGAACTTTGTCTTCATCTCAGTAACCAGTGAGGGGGTCAATTATATTGTCTCAAAAACTCTTTCCACATTACAGTCTTCATTTTTTCCTCAAAATGGCCTTAAAGTATTAGACTTCCCATGGTCTTTCTTATAAATTAGTACTATCAAGCAATTTGTACTCGTGACTGAGAAATGCCTACATTAAATTGGCCATGACTGACAATTGGTCTCGGGAGATACAAATCTATTATGCGATAAGGATTGTCCTTGAATTTTAACACACACAAAAACCGCCTTTTTGGAAACCTCATAGGAAATTTTGTTCCATCTGACGGAATGAGTACCATACGGGGTATAAATACCTTATTTCCCGTTGGTACCTGAAATGACCACAATTTCGATGATATATTGTATCATACCTTATTCCCCGTTCCATCCGACGGAATAAGTATCATACGGGGTTTCCGCTTTACTTTTCGCCTAAATATACCTTATTCCCCGTTGCAACCCGAAATGATCACAATTTCGATGATATATTGTATCATACCTTATTACCCATTCCATCTGACGGATCGGAATGAGTATTATACAGGGTTTCCCACTTTACTTTTCGCCTCCGAAAGACTACCCCAAGTGACTCCAATGGCCCACCATTAACCTTTATTAATTTCTTCCTGCAAACAATTTTAGAATATATTAAGCCAACAAAAGTTTTAATATTCCTTAAGACTAATTTAGAAAATGATAATGTTGCATAGTAAATAAATATAAATACGCATATAATGTATATGTATTTTATAGGTTCTCTATATGATTTACATTTCAATATTATCTTTTACATCAAAGACAAAAGAAGTTGTCAAAACAAAGTGAATAGGCAAATTAACAACTTTTCTAATTCAATAACTTTATCTGATCTTTCACAACAGTTTCACTCTCTTATAAATCAACTAAAATTGAATACTTATAAATCCCTCTTTTTGACATATAATCTTGACAATTAAGGGACTACTCCTTTTAATATTTATGATTTTAGTTCCTTAAATTAAGGAACTGATATGAGATAATTAAAATTTGAGACATTCTAAAGCAAACTGTCCATATTTCATATTGCTAGTGTCTTTTATTTATTTGATTCAACTTTCATAAACAAGTTTTGTAGTAAAACTTTTGATAAGAGAGACAAAGATAATGCAACATTATTACCAATCATCTTACCCCCCAAAAAATTGTTATTTTTCTTTTACAATGGAGTCAAATATTGAATAGCATCAATAGAGGTGCAATTATTTTTGTGTCGTTAGAATGTTTTTACTTAGGTGAAACCCACTTGTTGAATGACAGGCGAAGTATCATTGATTATAGTAAGTGCTTGTCAATCGAAAAACTGAGAAATAGAACCATGTAAGTTTGCCATTTGTGTTTTTATGCTAATATGTAGAGCTGTGTCATGTCTGTGTTCGTGTTATATATAAACGGGTTGGAAAACCTTAACACTTACCCAACCTATTTAATAATAGACGTTTCGTGTTAACCCTTGTCACAAAATGTGTTGAGACATGTCAATACTAACCCACACACTTTTTTCATGTCCGGTTCTTGTCGTTGTCATGTTAAGCTACTTTTTGATAACTATAAACCAATTTTATTTATTAATATCCTATTTAATGTAGCAATTATGTTAAAACGGGTTCACGTGTGTCATCTTCGTGTTGGAAACCGCAACTCTAACCCAATCTGTTTAGTAAGACGTGTCGTGTCATGTCGGCCCAGTAATATTTGATATAATGTTTTATTAAAAATTGTGCTAGATATCTTATTATCAATTATGCCCAAAAATAACTATTCCCTCCGTTCCATAGAGTTTTTCTCACTTTCCATTTAAGGGTGTTACATAAAAGTGAGTATACTTTATTCCATATTTGATATGTTTATTAATAATAATTTAATATTTGCATATGTCCCACAAGTTGTCCACAATATGACACTCTCTCCCCGAAGTTTATAATTTAATATTTGCATATCACATTTTCTATCCTCCCCAAGAACTAATCCTACAACCCCACTACCAATACTTTATAATATTAATTCCATGGTTTGTGGAGAAACAATAAATAGGAAGGCTATTATGGACCGGTGGGAGTATATCATAAGATATAGTGGAGCTGTGGAGGATAGTAATATGTTTGATTTAGATTATTCTCATTAATTCCACAGTGTAAGATACTATGGCCTATAACTAATTGCCAAAGTTAAATATTTTCTTGGACATCAATATTTTCTTGGATATTATGAATTCAACTTATTTTTGCTTATATGTACTTATCTATACTAATTAAAATATGGTATGAAAAATTTTTAATTGGCAAACATGTAATCTTGTTGGTTCCTCTGTTAAATCTTCTAGACCCATTCATAATGTTTCCCATTCACTTAAAGTAAAAATAGCCCGTTTCATTACTTCTTCAACCTGTTACAATAACTCTTTCACCTTCCATTATCTTTGAGTTTCGATCCATCAACCACCACAAATCCATTCTGTCCAATTCCCTCAAAAACTAATGTCATGTGATTAGAACTTTGCACTCTCGCTACACATTGGCATTTTTCTTCAAAAGAGTCAAATTACATACTACTAAAACTTTAGAAATAATGCCTGAAAAAACCCCAATACAATCCTTTTCTTCATTGCCTTCTTTCGGCGAAGATTCAATGATATTACCTTTAATGGCCGAAGCAACTTTCCGGCAAAGATTTAGTGCTCACGACATGCACAAGGCAGCCATAAGCTATCGGCTTTAATCGATCTGTTTTTGTTCTTCTCCAAATGCGATTAGAACTTACTTGCATGTCCTCTATAATTTAAAGGTAATACTTTAGTACTCTTGTAATTTCGATGGAAATTTTTTGGATTGAATTGTAATTGGTAATCCATTATTTGATGCAAGATTTTCCGGTGTTGATCTATCTATTTATAGACATGCAACATCGGTATCTTGTTTTGGTATTGACCATGGAGATTTCATTTTCTTCGTAACTATGTTAACTATGTTACCCTTTTAGACCATGGAGATTTCATAAAGAAGTGCAAATCCCAACTTTATAATAACTATGTTACCCTTTTATTGTATGTGGCATTAACCCAGTATATAGCTATTTCATCTTTAATCACCATACCAAATTGATTATTCTAGAAATTATAAGAACCAAATTGTGGAGAAAATGTAAAAAACGATGAGCTTGGAAATGGTAAATAGAGGAATATAGGTTCATAGGCAAGTGCAAATCCGAACTTTATAATAACTATGTTAATATTTTATTGGAAATAGAGGAATATAGGTTCATAGACAAGTGCAAATCCCAACTTTATAATAACTATGTTACTCTTTTATTGTATGTGGCATTAACCCAACATATAGCTATTTCATCTTTTAATCACCCATGCCAAATTGATTATTCTAGAAATTATAAGAACCAAATTGTGCAGAAAATGTAAAAAACAACATGATCTTGGAAATGGTAAATGTTCCATTAAAGGTTGAACTTTGAAGTCCTCCCAACACTCCTTTCCTTTGTTTTTTTTTTTGGGTTGAGAATTTGAGATAAATTGTTCCCCTGATTCTCGTATTCTCGTAACCCAAAATCCACCATCATATATCATATATCATCAAATATAAGCTTGGGCAAAATCAATGATGAAAGAGCGGCAAAGCATTATTTTCACTTTCTCTCTCCTCTTGTTATAGTTGTTGCTCCAAGGTCCAAGAAGTGCATTGGCAAAAGCGCAAAAAAAAGTGGGTAAAGTATTTAGCTACAGAGCGAGTATGTATTTGACAATTTATTAAGAAGAATATTGTCATAATTATCTAAGTGATGATGAAAAATTTCGCCCTAATTATGTAAGTTGATATATGGATGGTGGCTAAAACCTATAATTGACACCCCAATACTAAAGTAATGGGTCATCCACCGGACATAAGAAACACAATTTGCTTAATTATCTAATATAAATAAAGAGTAAGATTTATTCCCTATAAAAAATAAGACTAAGATTTATGCGTTACGCATCAACAACTAAGAGAAAGCATAAATATCATATTATACACCTAAACTTTGAGAATGCAATATTTATATATGCTAATATCAATCCTTAAATGAAAGAACAATATTTGAAGTGGAGGAATTGCATTATGATGGCCCCATCATCATTTACTTTAGTCTAAAGTAGTCCGACTTCAACCAATTCATGACTATATCAGACTTTTACGATTATCACTCTAGACATTTGATAGTAAGTAATAACTACAATTTCCTAACAAAAAGTGATTAGCATAATTTACTAATAAAAAGTATAATCTACAAAATATACCTTAGACATTCTACATTATTACTCTACTCTTACATCTTTATTCATGGCAATCATCTCTAACAAAAAAGTCCAGCCTATATATTTCCTAAAAAATTACAACTTCAATTTTCCATATTCTCTTTCACTATTGCCTCTATTTTTCTTGGTCTGGGTTGCTTCCCATGAGCCACTAATGTTGTCACCATCACCGACATGGTGTTGCGCCCCTTTAAGTTGGTTGAGATTTACGTGATCCCAAATATCATCCAGATATTCATCTTTTGGTTGAGATTTTGAATTTTCGATTTGGAATTCTGTTTTGTTAGCACTGTTATTCGAATTAGGTATTTTTTCTGCCACGAAATTTGGTAATATACTTGAGGCCACTGCCACCACCGCCGTCACCGCGCACCTTCATGCTTCTGGTTATATCTTTCTCTCTCATCTGATGCTACGCTATTGTTAAATTTTTCTTATTTGCTGCACCATTTTCCTCTCTTGATGGTATATTGTCTTATATACTCTGCTCATTCATCTTTATTTTGCTCTACTTTCAGCTACTGGTAGCACTAATTGTTGGGGGGATTAATTTTGGAAGTGAATCATTATGATTAACTTACATAACCGATATATAATACCAAGGTTTACATTTAATTTACTAAAATTAAGGAGCCATTTTTGGATATAATTGATTTACAAATCACAATTGTGTGAGATATTTCATTGATTGCCAATATTCCCTTTGCTATAATCACAGATTATGTTTGATTATAATTGATTTATTTCCTTCTACGTTAATTTGTATAAAAAACGATTGGCAATCACGCCCAAATCAACAGGATTTGCAAGATATCATTTCAGTCAATGACATGTGGAAAGTGAATGTGAGGGGTCGAAAATCCAAGGAGCAATGAGAGGCTTTAAAGAATATGGGGCTGCCACATAGGATGAATTTTTCTTCTTTTATTAGTATGAATTTTTCTTCTTTTATGAGAGGTTTTGGTATTGACCATGGAGATTTCATTTTCTTCGTAACTATCTACACAATTTCAAGGCGTTCTATATGTTTTGCCAATATATAATTTTTGATTTTTTTAATTAACTTGAAATGGATGCTGTTGAATTTGGAGTGCATTATTTATTGAAAGCAATCCAAGATCAGTGTGGATTCTTATATATTACAGAGGAATTGGGTATCATTTTATCAATGTTGGTGATTTCCTTCAACGCTGGACGAATTTTTTTTGAGAGGTGGATGATTTTTTTTTTAGAGGTTGACAATTTCAGCAACTTTTTTTCCTCTTAGACTGGACATTTTTTTTTCTAATGTGAAAATTTGAGAGCATTAGCAGCCCTTATATGTTAGATTATTTATTTATAGTACAATGGAGTTATGGAATGATCAATTATGTGAATCTCACAATGGAATCATCAATTAGGAGCAATTTTGTTTCATTTTGCAATAATTATTCCGTGAATATTGCATCCTAAAATGTCCTGTTTCCAAATTGTATGTGGTTAAATTATGGAATTTCTTTTGGGAGTAAATGATTTGTTTCCTTATAATATGGGTGATTGAATGGTTTATGCAAGCAAATTTAGAAACCAATAAAAGAGCATCAAACATTGCATTTTAATAAACCATGACACATGGCGCGTATTCTCCTTGCTCTATAAATCATTTGTCTTATTTGTGAAATTTTGGATTCGTAGGAAAGACGCCATGTAGGCTAATTTTTTCTTCTTTTATTAGTATATATGATATATGATGATATGATATGATGATATGATATGATATGATGATGACTATTTAAAACGAAACATTGGAAAAGCAGCTTACAAACTCTAATTTCGGCGGCTATTATTTCCGACGAAACTTTGGAGAAGCAGCTTTATGGGCCTACACATTGTTTCATGGGCCAGCAATATTGATTTGTCATAATAATGTGTAGGCCCATAAAATATAATCTACCATAAAGCTGGTACGACAGTATTTTACAATGTGTTAGTGTATGGGCCCACACATTATTTTAACTAGAAAAGGTAAAAATGAGATTTTTTTTTGTTGCTTCCCCCAATTGAATGAAACGCTGCGTATTCAACTAGAGACATTGGTAGCTAGGGCTGGCAAAAGTTGATCCAACCCGATAATCCGACCTGAAATTGACCTGAAAATTCCGGGTTTGGGTTGAGATTTTCGACGTGAAATAAAAAATGGGTCGACCCAACCCGACCTGAAAATATAATGGGTTAGGTTTGGGTTGACTTTTTGAACCTGAAAATAACCCAAATAACCTGATTTAGAAGTCGGATTATTTTCAGGTCGGGTCAACCTGAAATTAACCCAAGCTTTCATAACTTATACAACCTATCTTTTGTTCTTTTTATTTGTATTGGGCCAAGACCATTTCTTGGATCACCTAAATTTCATTTCATGTCATTAACCCATACTTTCATAACTTAGCGTGTATAGTTGAATTTCATTTCAGGTCATTTTGGGTTGGTTTCGGAATAACCCGAAATCGGATGAAGATAACCAGGAAATGGGCGCTCACAAGCAGTAGAATCAAAGATAAAAATGTCGAAAACTAAGTTTTGATGATGCCTAAAAACCAAAAAATAACCCACTTGCAAACCATGATCTTCACAGAATTTCTCCCATCCATCTTTAAAATGAAGCTTATTATCATCAAAATAACCCACTTTGACTAACCAAAACTTATCAACTCTATTATTTCTTAATATAGCAATTTTTTCATCAGCTTCCTCATTTTTTCCTCGGCCTCCTACATATTTTAGGAATGACTTACGGCCGGGATTGTCTGCATATAACGATAATATTTATGTGTAACATTAAAAACTTTGTTCACACCCAAATGAAAATTACTTAATCACAAGTTTATTAACAGAACATTATAAGTAAATTAAAGGTTGATGACTTACGAAATTCGTGTGAAAGTCGGGAAGTATAGGCTAAAAAAAATGGGGGTTGATGAGACAGAACTTCTTCCTAGAAGAATGTAAAGAAGTTTGGAAAAGTTATATTTCTCATTAGTATTTACCGTGGTATATATAATACAAGAGTAGCAGTAGATTACAATAGCAATTAGAGATTACAAAGGACTACGTCAACTATACAAAAGATAAGTATAAGGAATATGCGTAATATATATCCAAAGCTAACAGAACAAGTATTGTTACTAAGTAGATAAGTACAGCTAACAAATATACGGTTGCTAATAATATGATGATAATATGATAGAGTGTGACATGAGTCAAATCTTATCATTAACATGCCCCCGCAAGATGGACGGCCATGGAGATAGTCCTATCTTGGACAACAGCATAGTAAGTCGTTTGCGCGCAAGAGGCTTAGTGAGGGCATCGGCGAGCTGATCATCATTGTGAACCCGAGTGACGCGAAGCGAGCCAGCTTGGACATTTTCCCGAATGAAGTAAAAATCAATACCAAGATGTTTCATACGTGAATGAAACACTGGGTTAGCAGCGAGTTGAGTTGCCCCAATATTATCACAATAAATGGTGGGAGGAGAGGTAGGCACGAGACCGAGTTCAAGTAACACATTGCTAAGCCACGTGAGTTCAGCCGCGGTTTGAGCAACGGAGCGATATTCAGCTTCGGTGGAGGACCGAGCTACGGAATGTTATTTCTTGGAGCTCCAGGATATCGGATTACGTCCAAGATACACAATGTAGGCTCTTGTACTAACAAAATCATCTTTGTCCCCAGCCCAGTCCGAGTCAGAAAAGGCATGTAGAACATGTGGGGAGTGAGAGTAGATGTTAAGACCATGGCTGAGAGTGCCACTGAGATAGCGTAGAAGGCGTTTTAAGGCTTGCAAGTGAGTTGTGGTGGGACGATGCATAAATTGAGAGAGCTTGTTAACCGTGAATGCAACGTCGGGACGAGTGAGACCAAGGTATTGTAAGCTGCCAACCAACGTCCGATATTCAGTAGCATTATCAAGTGTAGTACCCGAACCCAGGGTGAGGGTGGTGTTGGGATCCATGGGTGTGTTAACCGGTTTGGCATCGAGCATGTTGGCACGAGTGAGAAGGTCAATAGTATATTTCCGTTGGCTAAGAAAGATACCCTTGACAGTGGGTTGGACCTCTACACCAAGAAAATAAGATAAGTCACCCAAGTCTTTTAACGAGAACCGAGCAGCAAGTTGAGCAATGAATGTAGCCACAGCAGGGGGGCTCGAGCCTGTTATAATGATGTCGTCCACATAAACGAGGACATAGATAGGATGAGAGCCTTTTGAGTAGAATAAAGACGTATCGGAGAGGGAGTTGTATAAGCCAGAGCTGATGAGATAATTCTGAAGCTCGGTGTACCAAGCCCTAGGTGCTTGTTTTAGACCGTAGATAGCTTTGCGGAGACGACAAACGTGGGTTGGCTTTTGAGGATCAACAAACCCAGGGGGTTGAGCCATAAAAACATCTTCCTGCAAAGTACCCTGCAAAAAAGCGTCGTTAATATCAAGTTGGCGCAAAGGCCAACGGTTAGTAGTGGCAAGATTTAAGATGAGACGAACAGTGGCGGGTTTAATGACCGGTGAGAACGTTTCAGTGTAATCAAGACCGGGGCGTTGATGAAACCGCTTGGCGACGAGGCGAGCCTTATATTAATCAAGGGTGCCATCGGGTTTATACTTCGTTTGAAACACCCATTTGCACCCTACTATGTTTTGTGAGGGTGAGGGAGGTACAAGATCCCATGTAACGTTTTGTAGGAGAGCGTTGAATTGGGTGTTCATGGCAAGTTTCCAAGGGGGTTGGGCTAAGGCTTGTTTGACCGAGGTAGGTTCGGCATGGGTAAGTTGGGCGTGGAGATTTAGTTTTTGGATGGGTTTGTAGATGTGGTTGGAGGCTCGGGTTTGGTAGAGATGGGTGGGTGGAGGGGGTGGGGGAGTAGTGTGAGCGGAAGCGTTGGAAGGGGGGAGTAGTGGGGGGGACGTAGGAGGGCGGGAGCCGCTGCCCGGGTGAAGGGGAGGGACTGACTGGCGAGAGAGTGTGAGGGGTGAGGGGGTGCGTGTGTTGTGGAGGGGGTAGCAGTAGGCGAAGGGGGAGGGGGGGGAGTTGGGTTGACTCTTATAGCGGCGAGTGTGGGGGGAGTATTGGGCAAGAAAAGTCACACCATTCATCGGTAGAAGGAAGGGGGGTACGAGAGAGTGGTGAGAGGAGTTGGGCAAATGGAAAAGATGACTCAACAAACCTAACGTGCCTAGAGGAGTATAGGCGATTAGTTGTAGGGTTGAGACACAAATAGGAGTGTTGAGTGGGGGAGTATCTGTAACACCCCGGTAATTCTCTCTTTTCAGAAAATGCTTTAAAATATAAAACTTAGAGAATTACCCAAGTATTATCGCCCGTGTGAAAACGTATCGGCTTATTCAGAATTTTGCAGCGGAAAACATCAAACTAAACTTTATAAATAATTAAATAAGTACTTCATAAATAAACCATTCTATAAAAGTCTATCAAACCAACTTATAATAACATGATCCGACAAATGCAGCAAACATGATGAACTAAATTTACACAAGCTCTCCATTCCCAGATTCCCAATGATGCTACATCTGCGAACCTGTAAATGTCAATGCTCTAGAGAATCTGCTCACCAAAATTGGGTCATCACAGGATCAATAAGGCAAAGCCATGATCAACACATACAAACAAAGCACGTAATCAGCAAAGCTGAGTACTACATATCAATACATAAACAATCCTAATCATGATACTAAGAAATAATAAACAGACGTAAATAATAATACAACAATATAACATTCTGCAGATAACTTCTACTGAACTAAACTCGAATCATCTTTTATTATATTAAATGGAATAGTTATTGGACCGAGTTGTCTAACTAAAAACCAGCCTTCACCTAGGTAGACGAAATACGGGTGCGACTCCGTATTCCATAATGACCTGCGATATCGAGGAACCTTTGAATAAAAAGAGGAACGGTGATCAATCCAATTCCCAGAAAAAGCCATGGCACGCTCACCATGTACCCCAACTCCCGATTGTCCAACTTCGGGACGTGCACCGGCCTAAAGCTTATTACTATCCAAGTTACACTTTACGTGATTAACAATTTATTACTTGTTATGACACACATACAAGCAACACAGAATATAATTCAAACATTCACAACTGAACTTCTTTTATCTTAGGATTTAATAAGTGATCACACAACTTACAATCCAAGATTACTTTCTTTAATTCCAACCTTTCTTACTTTGTTGAACTTAGCTAACAATCAATCTTACCTTTCAAAGGCATAACTTGTCAACTTACCAAATAAGGCCCACTGTCCTCATAAAGTAGTGAAATACAAAAAGGGAACAATGATCAAACATGATCCAATACTAATAAATATATTAATTTCCCCCATGTGGAATTAATAAATAAAGTTCCCAATCCAATTAACATGCTTGCATCAATATTCCATACAAACATGATATTCTACTCATAATCAAATATTATAATCAACATGTTTGCACACAGGCATAAAACATGCAAAATCCAACATAATAAATATCATACATGAACTCAACATAGTTCCTATACATGATACTACATAATTCTCCTTCATAAAATCATGATACTATCTCAATCATCACATAGGTATGTACGTACCTTGTGTAAACTAGTCGACTGGCCACTTTAGCCCCTTTAAAAATCTCCTACGGACTACTCTCCGCCTAGAAATCAAATATAACTAAAATCAATACTCTTAAATAAAAAGACAGCAACTTTAAAATATTTAAAATCCCCTTTAAACATATTCAAAAGTTGATTTTTCTACCAAAACTCCAATTACTTTTAATTCCTAGCATAGTACCACCATACTAGTAATTAAAATTCTTAAAACTCCCTAAATAAAATACTTTCTGAAATTCCAGCAACTTATAAAATCATAAAACCTTCTTTAAACCCACTTAAACATGTTTAAAATCATAAATTAAATCAATCTCATAGTATATAATATGCTACTATGGTTTTCTAATAATTAACACCCTAAAAATCCATGCTTTAATTATTAAAACTTCAATCTAACAATAATAAACAAATCTGAAATTTTATTCTTATAATCTAATATATATATGAATCAAGATTATTCATTAAAACAGTAAATTAACATTGATAATCATGATTTACATTAAAATAAGGATAAATTGTGAATAACCACCTGCCAGATACCCTTATTTCAAAATAACCACCCCAATTTCATTTGCGTTTAAATAACCACCTCTACTTAGCTTAACGTTTTTAAATACCCACCTCTTAACAGAAAAAGGTGACTCCGTTACCTCTGAGGCCTGTTGATACGCTTTTTATTAAATTTCCCGCCAATTTTCCTCGACTTTGACCTATATATATATATCTCTAACATTGACAAACCTAATCTAAACAAATTTGGCAAAGATTTACTTCAATTCCACTGTGATTCCTCTTGAAGCTGAAAATTCAGGTATGTTCTTAGCAATTTCTAGGGTTTTAATGTATATATCTAGGGGAAATTAGGGCTTTTTCTTGTATTCTTATGAATTCTAAAAATTCTACCTTTATGAACTTGTTAGGAATTAGCTATGGCTGAAAGGGAATCAATTACTTGCCATTGTACTCTCCCTGTTGCAAGGAGGACTTCTTGGACTGAGAAGAATCCCGGACGAAGGTTCATGTCTTGCAAATTCTATGAGCATGAAACGGAGAGGAGGGGCTGCGGTTTTTTTAGATGGATTGATGAGAGACAAACTGAATGGCAGAAGCTATTTATCAATCAACTTATCTTTGCGAGAAGAGGTTGTTGGAGGGCAGAGTTAGGTCATTGGAAGATGAAGTGAGCAGTTTACAAGGACAACGAAGACGTTTGGTGAATGATTATGGTAATTTGGAGGTCAAGTATAATCAACTTCACTGGGCCCCAACTTCACGACATAATGCAGTAACACCACCGTCACTCACACCTTCTTCTCACTGTAAAAAACTGAGTTGCAGATTAGAGAGAGAAAGAAACAATAATTGAAGTTTGAAGAATTTGAATGAAGAATTTAAAATGGGGAGGGGAAGGTGAAACAATAATTGAAGTTTAAAGAAGAAAGAGGAGAGAGGAAAGAGAGAATAGGAAGAAAAGTATGAAATGCGTGGTTTGTTGGAGGGAGATTAGGTCAGTAAAAAAAAAATGGGCCCCACTGTTAACGGAGTCACCTTTTTCTGTTAAGAGGTGGGTATTTAAAAAAGTTAAGCTAAGTAGAGGTGGTTATTTAAACGCAAATGAAATTGGGGTGGTTATTTTGAAATAAGGGTATCTAGCAGGTGGTTATTCACAATTTATCCTTAAAATAAAGCATAAAAACATAGTCTTTAATGGAAAACTTGAGGAAAAAGGAAAGAATTTAACCAACACAAAGAAGAATCAAGAACACACCGGAAAAGGTGGCTCACGGCAGCAGCACAGTACACGAACTTGTGATTTTGGAAAGCTTCGTGACGTTTCTTGGCGAAGAAGAAAGTGTTACTTGAAGAAGAAGAAAGGAAACTTGAGAGAGGAAAACCGAAACTTGCGTGGAAGAGGAGGAGAAGAGAATGCCGTGAGAAATAGAGAGGAGAGTGAAGAAAATAATTTGTGTAGGGTAAAATAATTGGGCTCAAGGTATTTATAGTTAGGGTTTCCTTTTTGGGCTTAGGAAAAGGAGATTGAGTTTAAATAGGATTCAATGACAACTAGGATTGATAAATGAGGACTCCTAGCATCAATATAACTCCTCTTTCCTAATCTACTTAGGATTTGGGTTCCTCAAGTCCATTAGACTTCCTTTCTAAATCAAATTCATATTTTAAACCTTTTTCAAAGCATGCCTAATTAAAATATTTTCAACTTTCTTAAATCCTTGAAATAATTTCATTTGACTTTTTAAAATAGTCACCCTTCTTTAAATAATAAAATCATTTAAACTAAAATATAAATATACAAATACTAAAATATATTTATAAAATCCTTTAAAATTATGGGGGATTACAGTATCCAACAAAGACACAAGCTGCAGACTTAGGATCAAGTTTATATTTAGTATAAGGCCGAAGCCACGGATAGCATAAGCTGTCGAAACTTCGAAGATTGTGATATTTAGGAATATGACCAAAAAGTTTAGAATAGGGGGAAGCATGCTCAAGAGTGGGGGTTGGCATACGATTAATGAGATATGTGGATGTTTGGAAAGCATAGGGCCAATATAGGAGTGGCATCGAGGCATGGGAGAGCAACGCGAGACTTGTTTCGGTAATATGGCGGTGGCGCCGCTCGGCAAAGCCATTGTGTTCGGGGGTGTGAGGAGGTGAAGTTAAATGAGCAATGCCATGAGAGGTGAGATAGGGGTCAAGCTTTTGAAACTCACCACCGTTGTCGGAATAAAGAGTGAGAATAGGAGACCCAAATTGTTTTTCCACGAATGTTTTAAAATTCATGAAAATAGTCTCAGTTTCGGATTTCTTTTTAAGTGGGAAGAGCCATGTGAATTTAGTGAAGTGATCAACAAAGATTACATAGTATTTATAGCCATCAAAAGAGTGTATAGGGGAGGACCATAAGTCACTAAAAGAACTTGCAGGGGAGCAGTAGTAGTAAGAGATGAAGTACTAAAGGGAAGTTTGTGACTTTTATTGATGTAGCAAGAATTACAGGGCAAATCTAAAGATTTAGAAAGCTGTAAATGAGATAACATTTTATTTAAAATTGAAATGGAGGGGTGACCAAGCCGGTGATGCCAGTCGATATTTGTAGTGGAGACGGAAAGAGTGAGCGGTGAAGGAGTGGTAGGCCAATGATAAACGCCATCCTTAGTTGGTCCTTGGAGGAGGAGTGCCCCCGTGGCTCGATCCTTGACACAAAAAACGTGGGGTGAGAACTCAGCAAAAACATTATTGTCAAGGCATAGTTGAGAAATGGAGATAATATTTTTATGCATAGAAGGAACACATAAAACATTGTTAAGAGAAAGAGAGTAAGTAGGAGTAGAGAGTTGAGTAGAACCGGTGTGAGTAATGGGGAGTCCCGAACCATCACCAATGACGATTTCGTCAGTGCCATCATAGGGATAGTGAAGTGAGAGGTTGGCGAGGTCGGAAGTGACGTGGTGAGACGCACCACTATCAAGGAGCCATGAGGGAGAGGGAGTGGATGAAGCTGCGACAGTGGCGGAGTTTACTTGGGCTGCAGTTTCGGTGGGGCGTGGGTAGCGTGGGGGTGGCCGAATGGAGGGATGGATGTCCTTGAATGTTGGACAGTAGGTGAGTGTATGGCCTTGGACATTACACCACTGGCAGCGCCCTTTAATGGGATTACGGGGGTTTTGGTTGGGCTGGGAATTGGCAGCAGGTTTGGGGAAAGAGTGGGATGGATTTTGGCGAGGGTAGTGAGGACGAGTGTGGGTGGAGTGAGCCACGATAGGGAAGGGAGTAGGGGTAGTGCTGGTTTTGGTAAGTTTGAGCTCGCGGCGGATAAGTTTTTCATTTAATTCATCAAAGGAGATGGGAATATCACGAGCTTGAACGGCCTCAATGATCGGCTTGTAATCATCATCAAGACCATCAAGAATGTGTTCTGTGATATCCTCGGGATCGAGGAGCGCACCAAGTAAGGCAAGTTCATCGACAATGCGGCGAATTTTGTTCATATAAGTCTCAATATCACCGGAACCTTTTGTGAGAGTTTTAATTTGAGACTTGAGTTGTTGGATATGGCCACGGGATGGTTTAGCATATGTGTGGGCAAGGATGTCCTAAGCTTCTTTGGAGGTGTTAGCACGGGAAATGAGAGGGCCAAGAGACGGGGAAAGAGTGCCGGCAAGAGCACCAAAAAGAAGTTTATCTTGGCGAACCCACGTAACATGAGCGGGGTTAAGGATGGATTGACCATCGTCGTTGGTGATTTTGGTAGGAGGAGGGTTGGAGGAGCCATCAATAAATTGATGGAGGTCATACCCGATAAGAAGAGCCTCAAGTTGAGCCTTCCAAATGATATAGTTAGAGGAGGTAAGCTTTTGAACGGAGTGGGCGTTCATGACAGTGAGGGGTTTGGAGGGTTGAGTGGAGTTAGAGAGGGAGTGTGAGTCGTGTGCCATGGCGGAAAAAAAAAATTTAGAGTATGGATCGTTGCTGTGATACCATAAAAAAGTTTGGAAAAGTTATATTTCTCATTAGTATTTGCCGTGGTATATATAATACAAGAGTAGCAGTAGATTACAATAGCAACTAGAGATTACAAAGGATTACGTCAACTATACAAAAGAAAAGTATAAGGAATATGCGTAATATATATCCTAAGCTAACAGAACAAGTATTGTTACTAAGTAGATAAGTACAGCTAATTAACAAATATACGGTTGCTAATAATATGATGATAATATGATAGAGTGTGACAATGAGTCAAATCTTATCATTAACAGAATGCACCATTTTCAGGTTTTCTAAGGAAGAATAGTTTCTCAAGTTTATTTCAAATTTCTCTTCAAAAGAAAGTAAATGATGGTCATTTATAAAGTAACTGTCTTTAGGTTTAATTGGAGTAGGTACTTAATGTTTTTACCAGAAACTACAACAGCTGAAGTTTCATTAATTTATCTTGAAATGGATATGTACTTCGCCAGCTTTGATCTAGCTTGTGAATCTAGGAGAGCCTCCCATCAATGTACAATGGCCAAAATGTTGGTCGTCATAATATTAATGAGCAGGAGAGAGGGGTTCTAATACACTTTCCTTGTTAGGGTAGTATATATGTTCTCCTCGACTTAATTATTACTACTGGTTAATGATTCAACTTTTTATTATCTTAATTAGTTTTTAAGCCCAAAATATGCACCGGATAAGAGAGACTTTTATTGAACAATATTTTATTTTGAAATAATAACATCAAATGTCACATGGTTTAGTGGTTAAGATTCTAGCATATAAAATTGAAGTTAGAGGATCAAATCTAATACAATTCAATTTCTTATTTTTGTTATTGAATGTAAATTACATGGAATAAAACATCCCAAGGGAGAGTTCTACATTGCAACGTTCCTTGTTTAGGTTCGTCTTTTAATATATTAGTATAGATATTACTTCTTTTTATGATGTTAGTTTCACTATCTACACATACTACAGTTTAATTACTTCTTTCGTTTCTATTTTACAATATTTACACGATATTTGACGACGAACATTGTGTTAGAAGTGTGATCAAACAAGGGAACCGGATATACCACTCCAAGGCACGGAAACTACACTTTCCTATTAGTTTAATTTCGCCCCTCTAGGATCACCGGGTTAACACGAAATAACTAATGAGATACAATGGAGAAAACAATTCACAAGATGATCTTCTATGTGAATCAACAAGAACTTTGTGTTTGTAGTTTGTGAAGAACACTAGAGAGAAAATAGCAAGGTTTCTCTCTAGCAAAGCAAGTGATTTGGAATATGAAAACTGATTTTTCATCCACCACTCATAAGAATGACAAAGGTCATATATCAAATATTCCCTTCATAGATTAGAGTTGTTATTGTCTTAAACTCCCTTTAATCCCCTGATTAAGATTCCTTAATCGTCATTAAAAGGATAACGTACACAATACAACCGTTATAAATCGTCCACGCAAAATTTCACGCCCCAAAACAGAATACACGTCGCGACCCGCGATACAGATCGCAAGTCATGAAAGCGCGCTGGTCGCGACCCGCGACGGCCCTCTGTTCGCGACCCGCGACGGGTACCCATGACCAACCTCCTGTTTTGCTTGATTGTTTCACGTGTTTTTGCGCATTCTAATCTTAGCATACTAGACCTCCTCTTCTAGTATAGAACCATATGAGCTTATAAAACCCATTACACTATAAATGTTCCAACAATCCTCCTCCCATTTATAGGGTAATGTTGATAAGTTTTTCAACATGCTATAAATCACAAACAAAACATGCTCATGCATCATGGAAATATCTTACGATTGAATCTCCATTTAGTAAAAGTAACTTTACAATAATTTCGATCATAATGATAGACAAAGCTTTGAATCATATAACCACCACAAATCATTGAAGATACTAATACACATAAGCATAAACTTAGTTCTTAACCTCCGACACCTATGAAGCCTTGGTGTCCATATCCATTCATAAGCATTCGAAGTCAAGCCTTAGACTTGGTGAAGCGGCCAAACCTCTAGCTTATATAGGTAAATCTTTACGAACATGTTCCTACAATTGAGCACTTATCAAAGATTTATTAAGAAATAAATTCAACCTCTTAACATTCAAGAAACAATTACTAACCTTGGGATGTGTTAAACAAGTGCTCCCAACCTTCTAGAGAAGTACTATCCTCATTGAATTCGAGATCTAACGTTGTATTAGACGTCAAATTGAGTTTTCCTTCACCATAGGTTGTTCAATAGGCTTAAGACCCATCCCTTTGTTCATTTTATTCACTAGTTCCCTTGACAACGGTTTAGTAAACGTATCGGCCAAGTTCAAACTAGACCGAACAAAATTAATAGTTATACAACTATTCCTTATCATTTCACACACATAGCTATGTCTAACTCCAATATGCCTTGACTTGCCATTGTAGACTTCACTATAAGCTTTAGCTATGGTTGATGCACTATCACAATGAATAGCAAGAGGTGACATAGGTTTGACCCACAAGTCAACCTCACTCAACACATTCCATAGCCATTCCGCTTCTTGGCAACAAGAAGCCAATGCAATGAATTCCGATGCCACAGTTGAATCCGTTATACATGTTTGCTTCTTGGATGCCCATGAAATAGCACCTTCTCCAGGAAGAAACACCCATCCACTTGTGGATGAATAATCTTCCTTATTGGAAATCCAACTAGCATCCGAGTAACCTTCTAGAATAGAAGGTTCTCCTTTGTAAATTATGACATAATCCAAGGTTTTATTCAAATACCTTAGCACTCTTCTCAATGCTTGCCAATGCAACATACTAGGATTACTAGTATACCTACTGAGTTTACCAATAGCAAAAGCTATATCCGACCGAGTGCTAGTCATAGCATACATCAAGCTTCCAATTAAGCTTGCATACTCCAATTGTGAAATAGGAGTATCACTACTCAGAACCAAGTGAACACTAGGATCCATTGGAGTTGCAAAATGAGTCGAGTTCGATTCATTAAACCTCTTGATCACTTTCTCAATGTAATGAGATTGTGATAAAGAAATTGACCCTTTACCTCTCATTATTCTAATACCTAGAATAACATCCGCTTCACCCAAATCTTTCATGGAGAAGCTAGAAGAGAGAAAGACTTTGGTCTTTTCCACTTGTTCTAAATCAGTCCCAAAGATAAGCATATCAACAACATATAAGCAAATTATAACTCCATTACCGTTATTATCAAATTTACTATATACACACTTATCGGACTGATTTATTTTGAACCCACTAGACAAAATGACCTCATCAAATTTTTGATGCCATTGCTTAGGTGCTTGTTTAAGACTATACAAAGATCGAACTAATTTGCAAACCTTAGTCTCTTGACCTTTGACTACAAAACCTTCAAGTTGATTCATGTACACTTCCTCCTCCAATTCACCATTAAGGAAGGCAGTTTTGACATCCATTTGGTGAATTACTAGACCATGAATCGCAGCTAATGCTATCAAAAGTCTAATAGTAGCTATTCTAGCAACCGGAGCATAAGTGTCAAAATAATCGAAACCATATCTTTGCCTAAAACCTTGGACCACTAACCGGGCCTTATGTTTTAGTATGGTTCCATCGATCTTCCTTTTTCTTACGAAAATCCACTTACCACCTAGTGGTTTGCAACCGGGAGGTAAATTAGCTAAAATCCAAGTATGATTTCCCTTATTGAATCCATTTCATCATTCACTGCCTCTTTCCAGAAAGCAGAATCATGAGACTTCATAGCCTCATCAAAGGTCCTAGGATCCTCCTCCATATTGTAACAATATGAAATTTGAGTCACAAATAGACTCCCTTGACCCTTCTACTAAATATAGTTGAAAATCCTGTCCAAAAGATTTCTCTTTTCTAATTCTTTTACTTTTCCTAATTTCCGGTGTTGTAGTATCATGATCATTGCTAATGTCATCCACAACATTAGAACTAGTACTAGGTATCATGTCCTTTGGTCTTGGAATCGATGAGAATCGAGTCTCATCAAATATTGCATCCCTTGACTCTATCACAGTATGGATAGAGACAAAATCATTTGGCTCAATGACATAAAACCTATAGGCTTTGCTATGTACCGCATAGCCTATAAAAATGCAATCAATTCCTTTTTCACCTAAAGTTTTCCTTTTAGGTTCCGTCAATTTGACAATTGCCCTACAACCCCATACCTTAAGGTAATTGAGATTAGGCTTTTTGTTACACCAAAGTTCATAAGGGGTAGTCTTATTCCTCTTATTAGGAACTCGATTTAATATATAACATGCAGTTAAAATTGCATCACCCCAAAAACCGTCATTAAGACCCGAATTAGAAAGCATAGTGTTAACCATTTCTTTTAGAACCCTATTTTTCCTTTGCGCTATACCATTACTTTGAGGTGAGTATGGGGCGGTTGTTTCATGAATTACACCAATGGAACTAAAATAGGTAGGATTATAGTATTCACCACCCCTATCCGTCCGAAGTCTTTTAACTTTTTCATTAAGTTGAAGTTCCACTTCGGTCTTAAAAATCTTAAACTTTTCTAGTGCTTCATCTTTAGTAAATAATAAATATATGTAACAAAACCTTGAAAAATCATCAATAAAAGTCACTATATATTTTTTATTTCCCAAAGAAGGTGAACTATGAAAGTCACACAAGTCACTATGCACCAATTCTAGCAATACTGTTTGTCTAGTCACACTAGGATAAGGATTCTTTGTAATCTTATTTAGCATGCATGTCTTACACTTCTCTAACTTTAAATCGAAAGAAGGTATTAAACCTAGCTTAGACATGTCATATAATCTACGATAGTTTACATGACATAAACAATTGTGCCATAGAGAAGAAACATCAAGCATGTAAATAGAACTAGTATCAATTGCATTATTAATACTAAATTTAAACATCCCATTACAATAAAATCCTTGGCCTACATAAATACCACCCTTGAAAACAATAAACTTATCCGATTCAAATACAACTTTAAAACCAAATTTATTCAAGAAAACCCCCCGACACAAGATTCTTCCTAACTTCCGGTACATAAACGACATCCCAGAGAGTTAAAGTCTTTCCCGAGGTTAGCAACAATTCTACTTGGCCTATGCCCTTGGCCTTTATCGTAGAATCATTCCCCATATACAAGATTGGACCATCATCCAATTCTTTCAAAGACTTAAAGGAGTGCTTATTATTGCACACATGTCTAGAGGCCCCCGAATCTATCCACCAAGAATCATCAACCTGCACAAACATAATTTCAGAAATCATAGCCACAAAATTCATTTCTTCAATTACATTTTCATGTGCAACTTTACCTTGGTTTTGAACAACACTAAGTTGTTCATTCTTTGTCTTCTTCTTCTTAGAAGGACAATCCCTCTTGAGATGAGGTCCATTGCATACCCAACAAGTGAGGGTCTTCCTCTTCTTGTTTACAAAATTGGTTTTAGAGTTGTTATTGTTGGATTTCTTGGTCCCACTAGACCCACCAACCTCTACCATATTCACGGTAGACTTAGGAATACTAGTAGTAGTATCCTTAACCCCATCTTGAGCCCGGATACCCTCTTTAATACGAAGATGTGTTCCTAATTGCTCCATGGACATATCTTCCTTCCTATGTTTCAAGGAATGCTTAGTTTCTTTCCAAGAATGTGGTAATTTATCAATGATTGAGGCAACCACAATAGCCTCATCCATCACCATACCATGTGATCTTATTTGGTTCAAAATATGATGAACTTCATGAAATTGCTCTATAATAGGCCGATCATTAGTCATTTTAAATGAATTAAAATTACTAACAAGAAATTTCTTACTTGAAGCATCTTCCGAAATATACTTGGCCTCAAGAGCATCCCAAAGTTCCTTTGCACTCTCCACATTTTGGTAAAGATCGAACAAAGGGTCGGTAAGGGAGTTGAGGATGTGCCCCCAGCAAATGTAGTCATCATTCTCCCACTTTGTTTTCTTCCTTGTAGTCTCCACGGACTCTTCCTCTCCATCTTTCGGGAATGGTGGCATGGGTGTTGAAAGAACATACACCACATTCAAAGTTGTCAACAAGAAGTGCATCTTCTTTTGCCATCTCCGATAACCCACCCCCTCAAACTTGTCCAACTTTTGGAAGTTCATAGTCATGTCCTTGAGTGATTGAGCCATATCCGAAAAGAAGGAAAGTTGAACTACTAGATTGTTAGAAGTGTGATCAAACAAGGGAACCAGATATACCACTCCAAGGCACGGAAACTACGCTTTCCTATTAGTTTAATTTCGCCCCTCTAGGATCACCGGGTTAACACGAAATAACTAATGAGATACAATGGAGAAAATAATTCACAAGATGATCTTCTATGTGAATCAACAAGAACTTTGTGTTTGTAGTTTGTGAAGAACACTAGAAAGAAAATAGCAAGGTTTCTCTCAAGCAAAGCAAGTGATTTGGAATATGAAAACTGATTTTTCAACCACCACTCATAAGAATTACAAAGGTCATATATCAAATATTCCCTTCATAGATTAGAGCTCTTATTGTCTTAAACTCCCTTTAATCCCCTAATTAAGAATCCTTAAACGTCATTAAAAGGATAACGTACACAATACAACGGTTATAAATCGTCCATGCAAAATTTCACGCCCCAAAACAGAATACACGTCGCGACCGGCGATACAGATCGCGAGTCGTGAAAGCGCACTGGTCGCGACCCGCGACGGCCCCCTGGTCGCGACCCGCGACCAACCTCTTGTTTTGCTTGATTGTTTCACGTGTTTTTGCGCATTCTAATCTTAGCATACTAGACCTCCTCCTCTTCTAGTATAGAACCATATGAGCTTATAAAACCCATTACACTATAAATGTTCCAACACATTGACCGTTAATTAAACTGAATTCATATCAATAAAAATATCAAAAAACAATATTATGAGAGAATTTTTTTATTAATTTTAGTAATTTCTATTTGTCATATTATATATAAGAAATATTTGTGATCAATTTTTTTTAAATGTAAGGACATGTCATTTTTTTATTTATAGTAATTGATATGAATTCAGTTTCATTAACAGTCAAAGTTCGTCGTCAAATATCGTGTATATATAAGAGATATTTGTGGTCAAAACAATATTTCAACCGTAAGTCATGTCATTTTTCTATTTAAAGTAAGTTGAAGTCCTTTACAAGTAGGGGAATTTGTAGACACCTCTTGTAAGAGATGAAGCTCGATCACAAGAGGACCTCTAGAATCGAAGGTGATGTAAACACTACTAAGCTATATGTGTCACCTGCTGCTCAATGCATGTCATATATCTAAACAATAGAGATAATGTGGTGTATGATACTTTGTTTCTATCATGTAGAAATTATAAAAGAAGAAAGAGAAAACAAAGCTTATGCAATATTGTTATACTTCATTATTCATTAATCAAGACAGGGACGCCTTTATATAGGGCAATACATCACTACTATGTTAAATTAACAAACAAAACAACTAAGTGGGGATGATTCCCACCTTTAACTTTAACAAACAAATTACAACTCCACTAATTTACTTGCTAGTATAATTTAGGAACTTACAATTATATTCAAATAAATAATGTTTATTTAACTAACTTGTTAATCTACCCTAAAAATTAGAACAACGAAAATCAACTTTGAAGCAATATTCCAATGCACTCCCTTGCTTCAAAGTTGGTCTTGAACATTTACAAAGTTTATGAAGTACTTCCCTTCATATGTGATGCACTAATCATCACCAACATCTCGTTGATACACATTTCAAACAACAACACCTTCTTAATTTGTTGATGCACCTTATTACCAATATTATGCAATGGAGCACATCTCTCCATCAACTCTCTCTGACTTTGTCCTGAAGATTGACTACGTCCACTAATACAATATTGGAAACCGTTTCCGCGTTGAATACGACTTCCACCATTTTCAGATTGCCAATTATCTAATTTTTATAGTAACCAAAAATGATATTTTTATGGGCTAAAAGGGCACCCATCCACACATCTAAGGAAAAAACCATTACTTTTCATGGTTAATCACCCACACTCATAAAAAAAATTAAATATTATTTTCACTCCTAGTTATTTATTTTTAAAGTTTTTTTGGAACACTCTTTCTCTCCTTTTTTTTTTCTTCTTCTTCATATAGCTCTCTACTTTATTGAGGATCTAACCTGATACTCTGATACCATGTAAAAGTTATAAAAGAAGAAAGAGAAGACAAATCTTATGCAATATTATTGTACTTCATCATTCATTAATCAAGAGAGGAATGCCTTTATATAAGCCAATACATCAGTACTATGTTAAACTAACAAAGAAAGCGACTAATTTGGGAAGATTCCCACATTAAACTCTAACAAAGAATATCGTAACTCCACTAATTTACTTGCTACTTTAATTTAGGAACTAGTAATAATTATATTCACATAATGTTTATTTAACTAACTTGCTAATTGGCCCTAGAAATTAGAACAACCAAACTCAACTTTGAAGCAATATTCCAACATATGATACTTGTTTTTTAGGAAATTGTGTCTATGATACTTTAGGTCTGCTCTCTTTACCTTATTTTCAGTTCTTATAAGAAAAAAATAATAATTTTTAATAAGGACTAACAAAATCTAATATGTCAAATATGTTCAGATAAGCAACAAAAAAGGTTGGACACACTTATAATAAATTTGATAGAGTGATAGTAAGTTCAGATCTAGATAAACAAAAATTAAGTTAGAAAAGAACAAACTCTTTGAGTTAGTGATAAGAAGTTATTGTTTTAGGGGAGTTGGTGATAAGAAGTTAAAACGTAAAACAACAATTTATGTAGTAGTTGGACATGAGTACTAAAGAGTCTACTAGTGTCATAAATTATGATATTAAACGGGTCATTTGTTGCCACGGTTCCAATTCAATTTTTATCAAAAATTGCTCAGTTAGGTGAATCTGGCGGTGAGATATGTTTACAAAAAGCTTTCACCCTCTGATTCGAGCAAAGGTTCGCAAATGCCACAAAGCACTAATTAAGATTTCAGAGCTCCGGAGTCAGGAGACGAGACCTTTTTTTATTTTTGAGAGGAGACGAGATCAAATTTAATTTCACATTTTCCATCTGTTTCCAATGATCAAACAGCAAAATCCTCCCGTCAAATACTTATTATAATTTCATTTTTCTCCTGAGTGAAACCTGTTCTTTTACATTGGTTTTTCTTTTGACATCGGCTTAATTTGCGTAAATAATTAAACAAAGAAAGTTTTATACCCCCTAAAAAAAAAGTTTTGTACACTAATAGAGTCATTACAACATTTAAAAACAAACTGAAAACAACCTACTACAAATGAAAAGGTAGCAAGCTCTTTTCCATTGGACCTTTCATTGTTGGTATGACTTTGTTTACAACGTTCAAGCGTGCCAAAGCCACTAGTAGTAATTCTGTGGTAGACGATTGAGTCTCAGTTGGGAGGGTAAACAATGAAGACCCTTGAGAACCTGTAGAACTTGGAAAACAAGAAGAGAATCGAAAAAGTAGTAATGACGCGGTCTGGTTGCAAAGGACTTGTGAATTTCTCACAAGCAACACTACTACATAAACGAGCATATGCAACGGTCTAATGCAACGACATGAGCTATTGCAACAGTTTTTTGCAACGGTATGAGCTATAGCAACGGTTGTTTGCAACGGTGTGCTCTAATGCAATAGGTATTGCAACGATTAGTAGGAACCGTTGCATTATACCTTGAAATGCAACACCTTTAATTTACTAGATATTGCAACGATGGTTTGTCAACCCCCCAAACCCATTTTAATCCCCCTTCTTTCTCGAGGCTTCCTCTCATATTCCCAAACAAACCCAAAACCCCTTCTTTCTCTCTCCTCGTGGAGACCAAAAATCAACCGCATGAAACCCTCACCTCCCCACATCTCTCTTTCTTCCCCGAGCTCACCGGAGTTCGACGAGCACCGGACCCGGCTTCCCTCTTTCCTTCGTTCTCCTCTCGTGCGATCTCTCTACTCGGTTTCATGGTCTTTGTTTCACCGTTGGAATGCGGGCTCGCGTCGCCAACCACCGTCGCATCGCACCACCTAGCCGCTCGCCTCCACGCCCGCCGTCGTCGGCACCCTTACCGGAGCTCTGCTCCCCGTTCGTTGTTGCTCACATAGAGCGAGAGGTATAACCTTCTCCTCCCCCTCTAAAATTCGATTTCATATTTAGAACTTAAGCTCAAATTATTACCCATTTGAAGACAGTTTGAATCGGGTATATAGACCGATTTGTATAGTCCAACCATCCTAGTTAAATTTGTTAATTAATTATAGTTATGGGCCTAAATCAGATTTCACTAAGTTTACTTGTGAGATTATTTGCAATAGTAGTTGAGATAAATTTTAGAATAATTATTGTTATGGGTGGTTGCTATTTAGTGTTAGGATTGCTCATAAGATTAGTTTGAGCATCATTGTTAATTATTGCTATTGTTGGAGTAGTTAGAGCTAGCTTATGGGATTCATGTTGATTAGTAGATGTTCAAAGAATAGCAATGAAGTGAGATTAGTGAATGGGATTATATTAGGAGTAAGTTAGACTAGTTTTCGAGTATAAAGATCCGTGAGTGGGTTTTGATTCTTATTGTTGTTTACATTGTGGTTTTGGATGTTGGCTTATGGAGCTCAAAGGAAATAAGAAAGCTTATAAGAACTTTATCCTCGGAATTAGATTTGCGTTTAAGGTAAACGTTCGTATACGTTATGTGCAATGATATGTTCGAATATGTGGATATGACTTTGTGATGATAATGATGTGATATGATCATGTGTTATATATAATATGACACCCTATGTGACTTATGTAATGTCTATTAAGCCAAAACAATGCTAATTTTTTTTGCTATTTTGTCTAACTTGAAAATCTTCTCACTGAACACTAGTTCGTCCAAAGCTTTCTCGGATTATGTATGTATAACCATTTTTCTTTTATAAATTGTTTATCATTAGTGATTTCGCATGGAATGTATGCTAGGAATTTTAAGGCTACGGAATATGTGCTTGTAATGGCTTAGCTTGATGTAGCGAACGAGAGAATGTATCTAGCAATTTGAGCTTCGAGTTTGATTTCTCGTTTTTTGTTATGCTTCCGAGTGAATTTACAAGTACCTTGCATTATGCAACCCATTGTCAAATCGGGGGTTTGATGGAAGCCATTTGTAGATTGATATATATTCAATTTTTGTTTAGTACCGTAATTTAGGGTCAATGATATATTAGTATTAGTTATGGGGGTTGGATTCAATGATTTAAACGGTTTGTAAGTATAATGTAATATGCTTTTCGCAGTACATTTTGATTTATCCTCGGGGTTGTGATGTCTCTAACCATCTCCTCGGGGTTTGGATTCAAGTATATTGCATCTTAGCTAGGTAAGACAAAGCTAACTAAATCTTTCTTTTAATTTAACTAGCCGATAATTTGTTTAAGTTGGCTTACATAGGATTTGAGTGTTCTTCACTTCTCTGGTTTAATGTAATTGTTATCTTCTGTTATCAATTTGACTTAATGATAGATTTGTTCATCTTTGATGAATATTGTTGAATTTGATATAATAGGAGGGAGAGCGAAGTTGTTAGCAAACTCATTACAACATTTTCTTTGCTAAGGAGGCTATTGTGTACGGAACTTTTGTCTATACTCGAAATTGTCTTTGGATTGGATGTGATCACATATTTGTAGATTTATTACCAAAAGAGAATATATGTAGTCAATTGTTGTTTAGACAGTCAAGTCCATTTAACTGTGGTCGGTTAGTTGTAAGCTGTTTAAATCACGTGCCAAACACAGCCTGAAGCACATATCTGAACAAATTGAGGGAAGCAATAACCTGAAGCAAATAAAACAGATGCAAATAGACAAAATGCCATGAGTTAAACTAATGCTTTAGATTCATACTAGCTCTCTGTTGTGTTTTGCTCCCTTTTATATTCACTTATTCTCTCTTTAGTTTTACTTTCAAATATGTTCTCTCGTTATTGATTTCTTTGTCATATCCTGGGGCTTATATATCGTTGTCAAACCTGTGTGCTAATATTGGGCAATGGGAGGAAGTGGAGGAGATTAGAGATCTAATGAAGGGAACTACGTTGAGCAAGGAACCTGGCTGGAGCCTTGTGTGATTCACTGTTCAGGTCTCGCTAGTGCTCGACTTGAACCTAGCAGGTGATCCCAATTTCTTGTGATCCTTTTTAGCTTTCTGGGTTCTTTCTGATACAACATCTGAAGGCTTAAGATTTTGTAGTATTTCAGGTCAAAGAGAAATATATTTTGAAGTAGACATCTAGGAGATATTGATGTCGATGTTGAAAAAGCATTCAATCCCGTTGAATCAAAATGATTATCAGTTTGTCACTTTTCAAATTTGATTCACTTTGATGGCGACTTGATTAAATGATGGCATAAGGCATTCAAGGACCAAATGGCTTGTGTTTGATATGGTAACACTTTTGTGAAATGGCTCAAATATGTTATTACATTGGCACTCCAACTTATGTTTGTCGTTATTTATGTTAAAAGAATCACATTGCAACTTATATTTGTAGTTTTTTTTGCAGATTCATTTCAAAATCTGGTGTACAGTATCTGTAGGCTTGGGGTTTGCTATATCTACATCTTTTTTGGTCTCTTTAAATTTTGGCCGAAACAGTACGTCATTTTCTTAATATTCCTGATCTATGTCCTTGGGTGCAAGCTTATAATTTCATAAATTTATGGCCTATGCTGCATATTATTTATTGAAAGATTACAGTGCATAAAATTTATACCTTTTTGGATCTTCTGCAGCTTCACTGACCAATTTACAAGCAAATTGCTGAAAATCAGAATGCAAGTTGAGTCAGATTTTGCACTATATAATGGACTTCTTTTAGGTCTTTTCTTCATGATGGTAGGTACTTCAGATCTTGCTCCTGTCTGAATTTGTGACAATGTGACAATGTGGCCATGTTTATCTAACATTGATAAATGCTCGTATGGCGTCTGCTACGGGTCAAATACATAGCATTTGTACGGTTTTTAACCGAAGCACTTGATGTTTATTCTACTAGTGGTAGAGTTCCTTTCAAACTTTCTCCCTTATTAAAACCTCATAGTACATGCATCGACGGGTTCTCTTACTTATTTGGAATGAATGTAATCCGTTCCTTTTGCATTGATCATTATGCTTATATTTTATTGTTGCTTGAAAATTTGATTTTGGTTCTATAATAGGACAATTATGTTTAAAGAAACTTAATTACAAAAGTTTGATTTTTACTAATTTAATCAAATACGTTTGAATTTGCAGGTGATCATAAATGAAGAAATGGAACGCCACATTCAATAAACTAGTTGCTTATAAGATCGCATGGAAGCATTTTAGATGTAATGTGATTTATTGGAGCATTTTACATGTAGAAGTTCTCTTGAAGAGAATTGAGAAACCTTAAATTTTATATAGTTTTAATAGTTAATAGACTTTTGTAATAATGTATTTCGTAAATTAGTTCATGGGAGCATGAATATTGTAGGCATAATTACTCTTCTGTGTATAAAATTTCAAAATAAATATAATTGTATATATATATCAATGTAATACAACTACTAGACTACTATGGAATTGAAGTTGCATTAGCTACGGAGGTGTTGCAATAGGTGTCAAAATAAGGCATGATATTAGTAATAGCGGCGTTGCAATAGCTATACGATGGTGTTGCAATGTATATGGAGGCGTTGCATTAGATGCCAAAATGGGACACAATATGAGTAATAGGGGCGTTGCAATAGCTACCGGATGGAGTTGCAATAGGTATAGAGGCGTTGCAATAGGCTTTATAGCTAATGCAACGGCTATACACACCTATTGCAATGGTTCTGTGGTAGCCGTTGCAATAGGCCTAAAAACCGTTGCATTAGACCTAATGCAAGGGCAGCAACGGCAACGGTTGTTCAACCGTTGCAATAGCTCTATTGCAACGGTTTTGGGCTCTATTGCAACGGTTTTGAGGGGTTGCATTAGCTCATTTATGTAGTAGTGAGCATGAGTCACTAAAAGTGACTCGGTAAACATGCTATGAATCCTAAAAAAACGAGGAGCAGCGTTCGAATAAAGATTTGCAATGAAAACCATTATTGTCATTGCTAACCTAAAAAGAGAGTTAACGTAAGTTAATCTCGAAGACAACTAACAACCCAGACCCATGAATACCAAAATACCCTTCCACACGTTCTCTATTACTTGACATACCACTCATAAATAACATGCAAGACTTCTAAGTAAGAAATTTGGGTCCTCTTTACCAACACACAACCAAACGCCTCCTCCAAAATCCAAAACCCATTCGTCAGAGGAGGAAAGAACCCCAATTACCATTACTTCCAGGAACCAATTCACTAATCCCAACTATTCTACTTCATCAATCTTTTCGATTTAGACCACCCGACATAGGACATCCAAATATAAACCACACATAACACTAAAACCAACAACCTCAAACAGGAAACATCCAACATAACCAAAGAGAAGCCAAAACAAAGCTACCTACCATAAACAAAACACATTAAACATACTTAAACAAAGGCAGTGGTAGAAATTCAGGATAAATGGCTAGACCTAATACCAAAACAGAAACCCTAACCTAATCATACCTTTACCGTCAAGATTAGAGTAAATCCGAAATCACAAGACAACGGCGACAAGGTTAGCTCCGGTAAAAGGGGGTGCCAAAAATCCTACAAAAAAAGATCGGACAAGCCTCGAATTTAGCACTTCCTATCCCAAACAAGAAACCCTAACCCTAAACTTTACCTTTACCGGCGAAATTATCAACGGCGGCATTTGGGGAAGCTCTGGAGAGAGGGTGCCAGAGGTTGTGTGAACTTGGACCCGATTAATTCCTGCAACACTGGAAAAACGGCTGTTATGACGACAGGAGCACATAAGACGGTGGTCGGGCAATAAGGGAGCAGGCTCGCCAGTGACGATGGTGAGCAGTGAGCGGTCAGGCCACCAGCGAGCCTAATGTGAAGGAGTGGGCGACTGATTTACATTGGTTTCGAAAGAGGTAAAACTGATGTCAAGGGAGCTAATCATAATATGTAAAGACACATATCATTATATACATTCTAAAAAAACAAATAAGTAGACTTAAAAGAGAGAATAGTAAATGAGTCTGTCTTGGGTGTAACATGTTACATCGTAATTCACTAGTAGAATAAGCATATACTAATACGATTTTCTAGGGCCCTATTGCCGCGATTTTCGTGTCGCAACAAATCAAGGCGCAAACCTATTGCTGCGGTTTTGAAAACGCATCAATATGTTAATCTATTGTTGTGGTTGTAGCGCAAACCCCCCAACAACAGATGTAGATTAATTTTTTTTTGAGTTTTTTAAAATTAAAATTTTCTAGTAGTTCTCTCATCCTTTTTAGACACTAATGCAGCACTAGAGAGCAATTACCATACAAAAATAACTACAACAGATTGAATTCATATATTCAATAGATATGATATTTTTACAAACCCTAATTACAAAAAATATAAAAAATATGAAAGTCCAAAAATAAGAAAATCTAAAAGAGAAAAAAGAAGAAGATGAAAATCGAAAAACCTACTTACAGAAAAATTTAAAAAAGGAAATGAAACTAACACTTAGGCTACGTTTGGTTGGGTGTAAAACATTTTCAGTGTAAAATGATTTTCATGGAAAACAATTTACAATGAAAAACACAATTTCAAAATTAGTTTTCCATTGTTTGGTTCCATGTAAGAAAAGTGATAAAACGAAAGGAAAATGAAAGGAAAAGTAAGGAGGTAATGAGAGGAGTGTACAAAAGAGATAAGGAAAAGGAAGGAAAATAGTTTTCCCTTCATTTTGAAGGGAAATGGTTTTCCATCATTGAGAGAGCAGTTTTACTCCTACCAAAAATGGTTTTATACTCCTTTGTAAATCAAACAATGTAAAATTAAAAATAGAGGAAAACAGTTTTCCAGGAAAATGTTTTACCCCCTACCAAACGGAGCCTTACAGGAAAAGTAAAAATAAAAATAAACTAAACAAAACTAAGAAAACGGTCGACGACATTGAGCGAGGAGAAAAGAGAGGCGGCAACGGAGCAACGAGCGACGTCTAGGTTGGGTGACGAGCGACCGAATGGCGACTAGGCGATGCGGATGAGCAATTTCGAGTATGAGAGACGGCGAGACTTCAACGTTGGTGGAAGCAAAGGCAAAAATGGTGGTGGTTGTTGGCGTTGTTGATGGAGTTCATAAGATGGTGGTGGTTGTTGTTGGAGAGCGAAGACGAAGATGAGAAATAGTGGTGGTTATAGAAACCGATGGAAATTCGTGGGTGAACGAGGATGAGAGGATTTTTGTGGGTGAGAAAGTAGAGGAGTTTGAGGAGAGAAAGAGAGGGTGAAGAAGGTAGAGGAGTTTGAGGAGAGAGAGGTGAAGAAAGTAGAGGAGTGAGAGGAGCAGCCAAGAGTTCAATATGAGATATAAATGGCTTTTGTTGACAAATCCTAGCATCATGTTTAAATAACTAATAGGGCTATTGCTGCGATTCTGATAGAAACGACATCAATAGATTAAAAAATAATTTTTTCACTAATTGCTGCGATTTCATTAAGAACGATAACGATAGGTTATTTTGAAAGCTTCTTTTCGCACACAGTCTATTGCTGCGTGTAATTAAAACCGTGGCAATTCAATAGCAGCAATAAATAACTTTTTTTTTATTAGTGACTTATTGTGTAACAAAACCTCACACATACATGATGACAGTATGACACAGACTCCAACAAAAGTGACATATAATACACCAATAATGACATGAATTTGATGTCTTTTTGTCATTTATTTCATGTCATTTGAGATTTTTAACAAAAAAAAAGACGGTGATTTTTTAGATTGTTACACCATAAGTTACTAATAGTTACACCTAAGAATTTGTAATGGTAAATAACTAAATATAGTATCATTTTGTGAAATTTCTCTTCGACAAAGTCATTAAAGTATAATCCATGGTTATCAAGCCTTGGACCATCGGCCATTTAAAAAAAATAAAGGCTTCAACCATCCCATCATGCATATTATTACCAACATCAATGGCGGATGCTAGATATGCATAACTATGAAACGTATAGACTATGATACAAATAAAAAGCCTGCGAATATGACAACAATTGATGAAAACTAAACCCAAATAAAAGGTAATCAATGATCAAACATATTAGGGCCTTGTTCAAACTTAAGCCAATTTTAACGTAAGAGAGATACAAACCCTTCATACAACAAGAAGCTAGCAAAATGGTTGTACTCTTTTAAGTTTAGGATTAAGGAGTCATGAATCATTGTCTGCACAAATCACAAATTACATTGATCAAGTACACGTCTCGAGTATGACCTCAATCATAATTTTTTTTTTTTTTTTTTTTGAAAGAAAAATTTCATTAATTGAAGGCCAAACGGCATCTACAATAGGTATTAAAGAAAAACAAGATACAATTAAACAAGACTAAATCAAATTCGTCTTCGAAAAAACTACAATGAACCAGATCGAGCAATACAGCGCAGCCCCCTTGTATTTGCTGAATCAAGCAGCTATCGATGAGGAAGTCTATCATTCTGATATAGTTTGGGAAGAACATTCTTGATCGAGTCAGGTTGACCGCATCCGAGATTCCAATACCTTCATGTTGAGTCTCGAACTTCAACCAATTAGAATAATTTCTCATACCTAAAAACAAAAGAACCATACTCACAACTCCCATAGGGGAGAAGGAGATTTCCAAAACAGAAACTAAAAACCCCATAACAGGGTTTGAGAAAATCTCATAAAGAGAGACTAATTTATTAAACAAAACAAGAAAATGAATTAAAAACTGAAAATAAAAGGGGAAAAGGGGCTACCAATGGATGAAATCATCCATGGCCTAATTTCCTAATCGATGAGGGTAAGGGGGGGGGCTAGGGTTTGAGAGAGAGAAAAAGAGAGAGGTGTTGATACAGGAAAAGTAATCTTCAATCATAATATGATTAAATAATCTCTGCAAGAAAAAAAAGAAAAGAAGAAAGGTGTCATGATTATAGTCATAACTAATTCAAGCAAAGTTACCAGTGAGAAAAGGAGGTGGGGCGCTATACCAGTGCAATTATCAAATTTGCCTTTTTTTATATCTTGTTCGCTATTTACCTTTTTTCTTGTCCTAATTACTGATTTAACTAGGATAAAAAATGATCTCAAAACTTAAAGCCATCCATGTCAATTACTACAATGAACTTATTTATGATACTTGATCTTTGAAAAATAAAAGTTTTCTTAGTCTCAAAAAATTATTCACAATAAATAATGTCGCAACTTACTGTAAAATTTCATGACAGGTTTTGCTCCAGAGTCGATGAGCTGAAAAATAACATCATCACCAATTTTCAGGTCATTATTAGCTTGATGAAAGCTCTTCCACCTACCAATATATGATGGAATGCCACTTTTTCTTTCCCTTCGGTACCTAAGATGCATAGTCCATGAACTCCCTTTCTCATATATTAGCTCCATATCACACCATCGTCTACTCAACCCATTATTCTCTGCAAACTCCTTTGGAAGAAGCTGTATATATATAAACAACCAAAATCATAATATCATATCTACACATTACTTATATGTTCTTTGTAGAGATCCGAAATGATGAATTTTTACTAAGCTAAATGCAAAGTGTAACCTTGTTATTCGAATAGGTGGTGATGGAATCAGAAAATATTTACTGGGAACAAAACAAATTTACACAATTTTTATTGTGATCCAAGTAAAAATTTTCAAAGATCTCAAATTTTAAAAGGAAATCTCCAATAGATTATAAATTTAAGTGTGGCCAATTGAACCCATGCATTGTTTAGGAAAAATTCGCCCCTAGCTATAGGGAAATCAATATAGATACAGATTAATTACAATCGTTTTGACATTAAAATAAGATTTTCTATTAGGAAGGTAAAATTAGGTTTAATTTCAAAATCGATTTTTTGATTTTTACCACCTTAGAAATAGCGTGTTTTACGCTTTACCACCTTTTATTTTATTTTTTCAATTTTACCACCTTAATGCTTCCAACTCACTAAAAACTACCACCTAACTCGTGCTCCGGCCAAGAATCCGGTGAGGGAGGGCCCACATTTTGGATTAAAATAATTTTTCCCTTTTCTTACACTATCTCTCCCTGATTTCTCTTTCTTCCTTCACCATTTTTTCCTTAAACTATTTACATTCTTATCTTCAATTTCCTATCAACAACCACTCTATAAAAAAATCATCAACTCCTATTTGAATTTTACAGAGATTATTTCTCTCTCTCTCTCTCCCCCCTGGCCCCCTCCACTTCACCCCAAAAATTCAGAATACCAAGCTCTTCTCTCTCCTCCTTTATTTCGACTTTCACAGCATGAAGAATTCCATAGTTGCACTTTTGGTTGTTTTGGGAAGAAGATTGAGACATTATGTGCCTATAATAATGAAGATGAATGAGAACCAATGCAAAACAAGTATTAATGTAAAGAACACCCTAGATGCCCCAATTTATGCTCAATTTACCAAAAAATTCAATAAACAAGAAATGCCCAAAATTGAAAAAGAACTCCAACCTATGAAATTGAGCTGAGAAATCATACCTTTAACAGTAGCGGAATATCCAATTTATCCTGTGATTGAGGTCGAATTTGTCAGAAAATGGTAAACCCTAACTTTATTTACGTTTCCATCAAAGGAGTTTGGGTTTTTAGAGGGATTGGAAGATAAAATAGGGGTTTTAATGAAGAGGATATGAAAAATCGAGGGTAAAGGGCGAAAATGGGGGAATTGGGGAAACTAAACATAAAACATTTATATGGGTCCAACCTCGCTGGATTCTTCACCTTAGTTGAGTCAAGGTGGTAATTTTTAATGAGTTAGAAACGTGGTAAAATTGAAAAAAAAACCAAAAAATGGGCTATTTTCAAAGTGGTAAAAATAAAAATAAATACTTCCAAAAAATGAGCCAAACATTTATTTATGAATGATAAGAGTAATTAGCAATACGAGAGGAGAATAAAAATGAAATAGAACAAGATGACAAATTAGCCTTATAAGGTTGTCATAGAAATATATATTATAGTGCAAAGAAATACTTAAAGGTTTAATCATTGGTGGACATGGCACTAATTAAATAGTTACCGTAAGTCCATCACCTCCAAAAAATCAAATACTTACGCAATATGATTTCACAACAGTACGAAAAGAAGGAAAGCTAGATGACTGGGATGTAGTTCTTCCTTTCATTCTGTCTTCTTCATCTTCCATCCTGAATTCCTCACCTCCGATACATAAAAGTATTTGACAAACATAAATTATTACCTGGATTCGATACCCAATTATAGGTGGGACATACCATGAGCCCAAATCTAATAAAAGGGCCTTCATTTGCTTATTTTAAAGCCTCTAGATAAATAATGTGTAAGAAAATAACCTTACGTGTACCATACTCATGATATAGTGTACGGCTGAGTTATAATAAAAATTGTATTAATATATCTACCAACAAAAACTGACCTTTCACTTTCTTGGCAAGATTTGAGTTGTTTACTTTAGGGTTTGTAACGTTCATCTTTAATGTTGGGTTGGAAATCGGAAGTTGTCGTTCACAAGCAGTAGGAGCAAAGATGAGTACATCAAAAACAAAGTTGCCTTGATGCTTAAATACCAAAAAGTCGCCTACTTGTAAATCATGATCTTTGCAAAATCTCTCCCATCCATCTTTAAATTGTGGTCTACTACTATTATTATCACCAATTGATGACATTACAAGTTTGACGTACCAACTTCGCCCTTTTTTATCTCTTAATTCTGCCTTCTTCTCTTGCTTACTTTGTAAATCTCCCAAATTTTTAAGAAACGATTTTGGAATTGACTGCACAAAACCAATGTTCAAATAACATGCACAAAAGTCAAAATGGTGGGAGTATTCAAAACAAGAAAATAGAGCTTCTAGTATAAGAGTTTTTAAGAATATAAAAAAATATAAAAAAAGAGAGGAAAACGAAGATATGGAGGACTCACAAAATTGTAGAGATAATCGGGAAGGAGAGGTTGGAAAAAATGGGCCTTGTTAGGGTTGATTTTCCTCATGCTGAAATCTTGAATTCTTTCCTCTTCTTTTTTCTTTTTCCAGAAGACAAATTGTTACGTTGAAGACATTATTATAGCAAGAAGATGAACCTTTCAAAGCCACAATACAAAGCTCGAGTATTTTGATGAGCGACCATTAGGTTTCTCCCTAATGCATTCCTTCATTAATTATTCTAAGGCATGCATGCTTAATTTTTGGTCTACTCTCTCCTTTACAACTTACAAGTACCCTCTCCAACCTGAAAAAAATAAAAAAAGTACTCTCCCCGTCAAAAGTAATTCCCTTTTCATAGATATATGTTGGATTTCAATTGGCAAAATAATATATTATTTGGATTTAGTCAATAAATTATGAAAAATAATATCTATTTCCAATTTTTTTTACCAAATTAGCAAATCCGTCAATTTGGTAGTACTACTCAAAGAAAAACTATGACAAATTAATATTATATTTTTTATAATATGACAAATTAACAGTTATATTAAATTGTTATAGTCAATATATTGGATTATTATAGTCAACTAGTTCTTGTCCCGGGTGATACGCCCCGAATTATTTACCAATGTGCATTTAAAGTCTTAAATCAAAAACTTGAGAGAAATGAAAAAAAGATTTGTAGGTATTGATTGCGCTCAGGAAATGATCTTTCAGTTCCTTTTAAATTTTTTACATAGTAAATTATAATATGAATTATTCATTAATATAACCCCCGACTTCAAGAGAGTATATATAATTACTTGCAAAGAATATAATACAATCTTTTTATTGAAATTCAGGTTAATGTGTAAGAATATAACCAATGTAATTCAATGGTGTACTAGTGTCAACTACGGAGATTATAAATATTTGAAGAGTTTATGGTGTAGTAGTGTCAACTACGGAGATTATAAAAATTTGAAGAGTTTTTTTTTTTTTAATATAAGAGTACTTAGAGGTAGAAGACGCTATTATTAGCATTAGCTTAATGAGTATTAATATATACATTTGTATTTTAATTGTTTTAAAAATAGAAATATTATCTTGTCTTTAAATGATTTTTTCCCCACAAAGACCAACATTGCTATAATATAAAGAGGATAGAAAAAGGAGAGAATTGTATATGTGTTGTATATACTCATTAGCACTAATACATCGACTATATATACAATAGGGCCTAGAGTAAATAAGGCAAAGGAGATATTCTAGCAACGATTATAGGACTAACCTACCAAGTATAGATATCTAAACATGTACAATAATCATAATAATATCAAGGGAATCTTAAGATATTATAATGATTCTAACACCCCCCCTCAAGCTCAAGATGGGTGAATGGAACCCATTTGGAGCTTGGAGAATAATTCAACAAAACGGCCAGGAAGATGCGCTTTGGTAAAAAAGTCTGCCTTCTGCTCTTTAGAAGATACAGCAAGAAGATGAAGGTCATGTTGCAACAAATGTTGTCGAATGAAATGACAGTCGACTTCAATGTGTTTCGTTCTTTCATGAAACACATCATTATGGGCAATTTGGATAGCGCTGTGATTGTCACAATAAATAGTTGTTGGGGACAGTTGTCGAACCCCCATGTCCTCAAGAAGCCAGCGCAACCAGACAAGTTCAGAAGTTGTGTCAGCAAGAGCACGATATTCAGCTTCAGTACTAGAACGCGCAACAACTGTTTGCTTTTTGCTCTTCCATGAGATAAGAGAATCTCCAAGAAAGAAACAATTACCCGTGGTAGATCGACGATCAGTGGGGTCACCTGCCCAATCGGAATCAGTATAGGCACGTAAGATGAGAGGTGAATCAAAGCGGAAACGAAGCCCATGGAACATTGTCCCTTTAACATAGCGAAGAATACACAGTACAACAGCATAGTGGGTTGTGCGAGGAGAAGACATGAACTGACTGACAATATGGACTGCATATGCAAGGTCTGGACGAGTGACAGTGAGATAAATAAGACTTCCCACAAGTTGTCGATATAATGTTGGGTCTGACAAAGGTACACCATCTGTAGGTGCACTAGTAGAATAAATGCTTATTGCTGCGGTCATTAAGTGGCCTATTGCGGCGGTTTTGGCCGCGCAGTAATTAAGGGCGCAGCAATAGGTAATTAGCCTATTGCTGCGGTTTTTGACCGCAGCAATAGGCCAAGCTATTGCTGCGGTTTCTAGCCAAAACCGCAGCAATAGGTTCTTTTTTAATATTAAATATACAGGTCTATTGCTGCGGTTTCTTCCCAAAACCGCAGCAATAGATGCCCGAAAAAAAAAAAAAAAAAAATTTTCATTTCTCAAAGTGTAAACTTTTTGTAGTTATAGTACAATTATAATATAAACATAGCTACAACAATCCACTGCATGCTAAAATATAAACTCTTATGCTACTTCCAAAACCATCATAATTCCCCCATGATTTCTTCTCATAATCCCCTGTTCTAACTTAAAGGTTTATGAATAAGTCACAGCTCTAAGCCACACTGCTGCCCATACTCAAATAAAACTGGGGCAAGATCCAAATATCCTAAATTCAAATCCATAAAATCAGCAATCCCATAAGCAAATAATCAAACTAAATTCAATGTACATGATTAAACAACAAGCAGACATTAAAAAATTCCTTATTTAATAAACAAAATAAAGAGTATATACTTCTACATTGACTATAATTGACCAAAAAAACCGATTAACATCTGACCCCTGTTCAATAATTCATCAAAGAATAGAAGAGCTTAATTATTCAACACCCAAATCACCGCCATCCAAGAATCCAATATAAATTCCTAAAATTTAGTAAACAATAACAAAAATCTCCTACAGTATGTCAGTATATAATAATAATAATAATCAAATCAAAAGAATTAAAAATTTAGTAGTACTTTTGTTTTTCCGACGAACCTTCGCGCGACGCCGACGAACCTTCGCGCGACGCCGACAAACCTTTCTCTCTCCTTCGGACCCCTTTCTCTCTTCGCGCGGGTTGTTCGATGGTGAAGGCAACTGAAGGCGGCGAACGGGGAGGCTGAAAACTTCGCTGAAGGCGGCGAACTGAGATCTGAAAACTTCTCTGAAGGCGGCGAACTTTGGTTGAAATATTTGTTGAGAATTAGATCTGAAAACTTTGGTTGAAATCACGCGGTGGCAAGAGCGAAATCTCCTCGCGCGCGTGACGACGACGAAGGCAAGCTCGTGACGACGACGAAGGCAAGCTCGTGACGACGACGAAGGCAAGCTCGGTGAAATGAGAGAGGAGGAAGACTTTGCGGCGGTTAGAGAGGGAGGAATAGTGAAGTGAGAGAGGAGCAGATCTGAAGAAGATGAAGGAGGAGAGAGAAAGGAGTGAAATGAGGGAACGAGGAGTAGTGTGATGCGTGCCAACCTAGCTGGGCCGCTTTTATTTTTAATTTTAAAAATCTATTGCTGCGGTTTTATATAAGAACCGCAGCAATAGGTTCAAATATTATTTTTTAATATTATTTTAATATATTGCTGCGGTTTTTGCCAGAAACCGCAGCAATATCAGCAATAGGTTCAAATATTATTTTTTAATATTATTTTAATATATTGCTGCGGTTTTTGCGTAAAACCGCAAGCAATATATCTGGTCAAATAGTCAACTTTTGTTCCGCTGAAACCATATTGCTGCGGTTTTCGGTCGAAACCGCAGCAATATGGTTATTTTATATTTCACCGTTTCTTTTTACGTGATATATTGCTGCGTATGAGTAAAACCGCAGCAATACCACCGCAGCAATAAACAATTATTCTACTAGTGGTGTAAACCTCACATTAGCTTCAATAGGAGTAGAGGCAGTCTTACTATCAGTCAGACCTGCTTTAGACAAGAGATCACCGGCATATTTGGCCTGTGTAAGATAGTAGCCTTGGAAATCATTTGATACTTCCAGACCCAAAAAATAACTAAGATGGCCAAGATCTTTCATCTCAAAGTTCTGATTAAGAAAAGATTTCAAATCATTGATGCCGTCTAAGTCGTCACCAGTAATAATCATATCATCGACGTAAAGTAATAAGAGAATGCATCCCTGACTATTATGACGAAGAAAAAGAGCTTGATCATATGGACTGGAGGCAAATCCAAGACGATGAACAGTAGAACTGAACTTCTCAAACCAAGCTCGTGGAGCTTGTTTCAAACCATATAATGCTCGGCGAAGACGACATACCTTATTGGGTGGATGATCATAACCCTGGGGTGGCCGCATATATACTTCTTCGACAAGATCGCCGTTAAGGAAGGCGTTCTTTACATCCATCTGAAAAAGTTCCCACTTTTTACTGGCAGCAACTGCAATCAGACTTCGGACAGAGGTAAGTCGGGCAACGGGGGCAAACGTTTCTTCATAGTCAATACCATACTCTTGCTTGAAACCTTGTGCTACTAAACGAGCTTTATACCTTTCAATAGAGCCATCAGATCGAGTTTTAATTTTAAAAACCCATTTGCACCCTACAAGCGACTTTCCAGGAGGTGGGTCAACTAAATCCCATGTCTGAGCCTTCTGTAGGGCCTGAAGTTCTTCTGTCATTGCTGCTTGCCAAAGAGGATCAAAATTGGCCTCTCGATAAGTTGTAGGCTCGTACAAGGATTCAATGGCAGCATAGCAATGATAATTTTGCTGAAGATAGGCAGGGAACTTACTTTCACGAGAAGAATGTCGTGGCTCAAATGTACTGGAATCACAAGGCTCTGTGAAAGATGAGGATAAATCGGGAGTTATGCTTGAATTAATAGAGCATAACATTGGAGAGCTATTGTTGGCATCCAAAGAAGCAGAAGTAGATGAGCTTGTAGAAGATGAACTGGTAGGAGTAGATACTGGGATGTCCAATGATTCCATCAAAGGAGTTTCGTCAATGGGTGGAGCAGGCACCTGAAGTTCAGTTTCGGTATTATCATCCGGAAACAAATCAATGGAAGCATCAGTAAAATATGAGGTGTTATGCGTAATTTTAAAACTGGAGAGTGATGCAAACATTTTATGCTCCCAGAATACAACATGTCGAGAGATTCTGATACGTTGAGAGATAGGATCCCAACACTTATAACCTTTGTGTGCAATACCATAGCCAAGAAAACAACATAATCTCGCCCTTGGTTCTAGTTTTGTATGCTCGTGAGGTTGAAGAAGAACGAAACAAACACAACCAAACACGCGAAGAGAATCATATTTTGGGGTTGTACCATGTAATCGTTCATAAGGAGACTTATTTGCAATGACCGGTGAGGGAATCAAATTGATATTGTACACAAAGAAGAAGCGCCTTCTCCCCAAAAATATTCAGGACATGATCCAGAGATTAATAATGCACGTACAGAATCTAAGATATGCCGATGTTTCCGTTCGGCGCGCCCATTTTGTTGGGATGTGCCAGGACACGAGTGCTGAAGAACCGTTCCATTACTAGCGAGGAAGTTCAAAAAACTCTTTTCCCTGTATTCCATTGCATTATCAGACCGAAAAGTCTTAATTTTGCGAGCAAATTGGGTATCAACCATAGCAGCAAAATTGAAGTAAATTTGTTTCAACTCGGAACGATTTTTAAGAAGGTAAAGCCATGTGTATCTAGAATAGTCATCGACAAATATAACAAAATAGTGTAGACCATCAACAGTGGAATTGGGAGAAGGACCCCAAATATCTGAGTGAATAAGATCAAAAGGAGCAGCAGAAATAGAGTCATTATTATTAAATGGCAAAGCATGATGCTTCGCAAGTTGACAAGAAACACAATCCACTTTTTCGTGTTTGACAGAGCCTAAAGCACCACTAGAAATCAATGAGTTTAGTCTCGAGGAGAAAATATGACCCAATCTGGAATGCCAAATTTCTTGAGATACAACTGCAGCAACAGAGGACTCTGAAACTCTTGTTGGAACCTTTGGAGAAACGGAAAGAGATATGGCTTCAAACAGACGACCAACTCTGCGCCCTGTCCCCAGTATTTCACCACTTTTAGGATCCTGCACACAACAACCACTATTCGAAAAACAGACATCCAAGCCAAGTTCACATAGTTGACCTACAGAGATGAGATTTAATGCAAGTTGAGGGACAAGAAAAGCATCAGACAATGACAAGTTCGTAGTTGAAACATCCCCAACATGAGTGATATGCATCGATGAATTATCAGCAGTTTTGATAGAAGAATTGTGATAGGGGCGTCTCTTGTTAAGAAGAGAGCTAGTATTGGAGGTCATATGATTGCAAAGAACCGTGAGTCAAAGTACCAGGAGGACGATATACCTAGAGTTATCGATAGAGCTGATGTGGTTGGAGTGCTATTTAGTTGATTGATAAAGGCCTGTAGATCATTCAAAGTGATCGATGAAGGGGGCTGATCAGAGACATCAGTTACAGCAGCAGATGTGTTGGAGCGAGGTTGAGATGGTCGAGTATAGCTCTTGCCATGTTTTGCTTGCAACTTACGGCATTCTGAGATGACATGACCAGAGCGCTTGCAATAGCGACAGAACAGTTCAGGCTTGTTGACAGACGATGCCACAGGTTTGGAGGCATGAGAAACTGCCATGACAGCATTAGGCATAATAAACTCCGTCTTGTGAGACTTTAGCATGCCAAGACGTGTCTCTTCAGATAACAACTCTGCAACAACACTTTCAAGTGTCGGGAATGTCTCTCTATGCAACAGAGAGCCACGCAGATTTTCATAGTCACCCTCTAAAGCCATCAAGAATTGCATAACTCGCTGTTTATCACGATATTCGTAGAAATTTGTAGCATCCTTAGCATTTTCCCACTGAGGCTCCGACAAGGTTAGTTGATCCCAGATAGAGTGCATAAGAGCAAGAAAGTCATTAATAGACTGTCCAGGAGTCTGCTTCAAGGTACGAAGAGTCTCAAAAAGCTGATATTGGTGAGCAACATCAGTTATAGAATATCGTGTTGATAAGAGATCCCAAACCTCTTTAGCAGTTTCAAATCTACCAAATTGAATCTTAATGGAGGGAATGGTAGTGTTTCTAATCCATGTAAGAATTTGATGATTTTTGCTATCCCAATCTTCTAGCCTGTCACTATATTTTACATCATCCTCATCCTTCTGCTTAATGGGTTTAGCCAAGGTACCAATAACATAACGCCATAGTTTCCGTCCTTTCAGAAAACTTGACATCTCTTGAGACCAAGACACAAAATTTGAACCATCTAAAATGGTCTTAATAGGTTGACTAACATCTGATTTCTCCATGATTATCAAGTATAACAAACTTTTAAGAAGAATTCAAAAGAAACAAAACAACCTGAAGGAAATTGGTAATAAAGTTGTACTGATAATTGAATGGAATCCAATGAAGACAGAATGGATCAAAAAAAAAAAAAAAAAAAACGACCAAAGAGAGATCCGCATACAAAACTCACCAAACTGATTGGTTGTGAGTAATTTCGGCAACGACGTGACAGAATACGCCGACGGTTGGACAAGATGCAAGTCCGGCGACAGTTTAACGAGATACAATTCCGGCGACGGCGTGACGAAATCAATCGTGAGCAACCCGTTAATGGGTAAGAACAGATCTGGGTAATCCGTTTTTAAGAACTAGTAACAAAAGAAGTACTAGAATGTGATGAATCTGTGCATAAAAAATTGCAAACTCTCATAAAGGAAAAGTGAAGAAGTGTTTCAACAATGAGAGAGGTGAGTGGTTGTGGTTTGTTTAAGGTCAACGGGGAAAAAGAAACGTGCGGAAGCTGTAGAACTCACTTCTCTTTTTTTTTTTTTTTTTAAATTTATAAATGTTCCGATACCATGTTATAATATAAAGAGGATAGAAAAAGGAGAGAATTGTATATGTGTTGTATATACTCATTAGCACTAATACATCGACTATATATACAATAGGGCCTAGAGTAAATAAGGCAAAGGAGATATTCTAGCAACGATTATAGGACTAACCTACCAAGTATAGATATCTAAACATGTACAATAATCATAATAATATCAAGGGAATCTTAAGATATTATAATGATTCTAACAATGTGATTATAGAGTAGTGGAGTGCATTAGTATATCAAATGAGAGGTTATGGGTTCGAGTCTTAAAACATATAATTTTATTGTTTAATGTCTCATTTGATTGTGTTGGGAAGGGGAGAACGTAACGACGTAAGACGTATTTTTTTTGGTTTTATATATATATATATATATATATATATATATATATATATATATATATATATATATATATATATATATATATATATATATATATATATATATATATATATATATATATAGATATGACAAATTAATATTATCTTTTTATAGTCAATGTATTGTATATTTCATTCTTATTTTTTTTAACTACGATTATTTCTGTTAGATATGATATCACAAATTAAATTATGAAAATTATATCATCAGATTTGTCATAAAAAGTACTATAATGACATTATTTTCTTACTATTTTTATCAACATGAATTAACTAAGAGTAATTACGGCTGTTTAGTTTTGTTGACAATCTCGGCCTTGATATTGTTTCATATTCAGTACAAATGTTTACAGAGAGAAGAAGGCAAAAGAGAATTCGTTTCATAGAGAAAAATGATTGAGTTATTACAATTACAAGAGAGAGGATTTGTGTTTATAGCTAGTAGTAACTTGTAGAGAGGTCGAGCAAGTGATTTAGAATGAACTGGTTTATAGGCGGGGCGATGCTCCGGGTGGGTTATGTATATTTGTAATTTATTAGTTTATCAGCCTTTTTATAATGACTTTTCTCATTATTTTATGCTATCTAACAATAAATAATTAATATGAGATATTGTTATCCCAAAAGCACAAAATATACCTACTATCATTGTTTTTGCATTGATGTAAACTTTTGTTCCAAACTTAACTAAAAAGAGAAAAATTGTCTAAAATCTCCTAGACCAACATTTTAACTATGGATTAATAACTTATATATCGACTCTAAACAATTTTAGATAGAATTTAGATTATTCGCATCGGCTTCATAACACTTGCTCTTGTCTTCTTGAAGTTTACCCCGGTGCAAATAGTTGAAATGATATTTGGTTGTCTTTGTATCTTCACACTTTCATATATGTCTGATTATGTTGAGCAATTTCACCAACCATCTATTATAAGGGCTTTTTATCTTAGGAAAAATTGATTCTAATAATCCAAACTTTTGGCCGTTCGCTCAATCCCATCATTTAATTATTTTTTAATAATCCAACGTTTTAGCACGATCCGCTCATATTAAGCTGTGACCTGTTGAAACAGGTTGGCGACCATTGGAATAGGTTAATTGAACACGTGTCTTGTTCTAATTCGTTTTAATCTAATTAATCAATTTTAATTTTATTTAAAACAAATAATCACCAACCATACCACATCACCCCCACCACTGCCAGCACTCCCACCCCCACCCCCCACCACCACCACGCCAACACCCCCACCTCACCATCGCCAACAACCCCACTCCCCGCCAACAACCGCATTTCACCCCCCTTCTTTAGGTCGTAAATCATAGACCATTATTGTAGAACATCAAAATAAAATTAAACATCTCAAATTCACCAAAACAACTTTAAATTATGACCAAACCTTAATATTTCCATAACAAAATAACAAAACTTAATCCAAGTGTACCATTCATATTGGAATTTATACAAGAATTCATTCAACATTTCAACCAAATCAATAGAGGTGTGAGAAGAAGGAAAGGTAGCAGCTGAGGTAGAACCGATCGAGAAAAGAAAGTTCAGAGGAGGAGTAATTACGGCTTTGCCAAAATCACCGACGATGTCGAACAACAACACCGACAGTACCAGGCAGCTACATCAACAACAACAGTCATGTCGCCCATCGGCCCATCAGATGCGTGACTAAACTCGGGGAAGGAGTCGAATTCCAAGCGCGATCAAGGGTGGGGGGATGGTCATTGGTCACAAGGGGTTGGAAAAACTGTTCGCAGAGGTGGGAATTAGGATCGCACCATCGTAGGGGTAAAGGAGGAGGGTCGCAACCTCTCGGGTAGGGGGTGGTGGTGCTCACATGGGGTGGGTAGAGGAGGGGGTTCTCGAGTTGGCGTCGTTGCGGGGAGGGGTGGGTGTGCTCGCAAGTGGTGTCGTGCTCGCAAGGGGGGGGGGGAGGGGTGGGGCGTTGGTGAGCAGTGAGAGGTGGTGAGGGGGAGGAAGAAAGTGAGGGAGGTAAGAGAGATTAGATTAGAAAATAGAAAATTAGGAAAAAAAAAAACAAAAGAAAACAAAAATATTTAATTTTATTACTTCAGCAAGTTACCGGTTTTATGGCTCAATATGAGCGGATCTTGCTCAGAGGTCGGATTTTAAAAAATAATCAAAAGGTGGGATTAATTTGAGCGAACAGTCGAAAAGGTTGGATTATTAGAATCAATTTTTCCTTTATCTTATGGTTTGAAGTCACTTGCCTATAAAAGCCTGCAATTGGTAGTTATTTTAATGTCAACAAATAAATAGTCGAGTACTAATATTTAAGTTATCTATTAGATTAACAATTTGTAAGAGAAACAAATAAAGCATTGACACAATAATTTTTTATGATATAAATAAAAGAATAGTTAGAACTGCACATGATACATATATGATATAAATAGGAATGAGTTCAAAGTAGATATTTATTCATTAGAATCTAAAATAATCAAAGTACGTTAAACCATGAAATCATTAAAATCGATCAAAGTTCCTAAGTTTTAGCACACACACATAGCATAATCAGAACAACAAATTCCTGATGATATATTCTTGCACTTATATATATGCCCTTTCTTGTAGTCTTTCTTTATTATTTATTGCCATGTCATTGTTTGGGAAAACAAATAAGTGCTTGAATATGAATTCATGAAGATTTAGATATAGGCATACATCAACAAAGTTTACATCTTTGATACACTACCATCAAATAATGTGTGACAATCAAATTATAGAGAAATGATAAATATAAAAATCTAATATGTTCAAGAAGAAGTACAATACTTCAAACAGGTTTGTGTGTGACACTTTTTGACTCTATGATACCTGGGACAAAAAGAAACTTCAATCAAAATCCTGATAAAAACCAAGCAAATCGGTAACAAACAATAAGCCCGACAATTTATAATTTGGAATCCAATTTGTGAAACCGGGACCACTAACAGATTAAAGTGAAAATAAGTTAAGATCATGTAGCAACTCTACTGTAACTCCAAAAGTAATTAGCTACATATATAAGTTAGGAGAGAAGGAAATAGGATCAACATCAGTTACAAAGGATGGGTGTATAGACGATGGAATGGAGGAGGCTTCAGCTACGGAAAATGAATGAATGCAAGGCCATAGTAGAATTAGTGATTAAGGTTGAATAGAGGCAGAAAATCAGCTACATAAGTTAGTAGAGAAGGAAAATAAAACGACGGTACTAATGGAGGGAATTTAAAACTTTTGTAAGTTATTATATTGTAGGATGTAAGTTATCATATCTTTAAATGCTTTTCTTCGATGTATATTATACTTTTTTATCCCCATAAAAACCAAAAAGATATTGTAGAGTAGTTCGTTAGTATGTTCATATTTCAAATGAGAGGTTGTGTGTTCGAGACTTCACACATACATTTTTGTTGTTAATTAGTACTTTGTATCATTTGTTTGGGATGGGGGTACATGTGGCAACATGATATTTGTTTGATTTGGGTTTTAGATATATATAGATATAGATGTAAGGAGGCACTTAGACCTCCCTCCTAGTTTCTGTAATGACTGGATTATTTCGTATTGTAATGGGTTATTGAAGACCTAACTTGAATTTTTTTTTTTTGGTAAGTAAGTAAGAATTGTATTAAGCTCAAACACAATACATCTTAAGGCCTAGGCATAATCAAGCCCAGCCATATCTATACAACATTTACAATATTTCTACCCACTGCTTATCCACAACTTTTATTGTTTTAGGAATTTTAGAATAAATTCTACACTTCACATCATACTGAATTTCCTCCACACTCTTCTTCACCGATTGAACCCGCATATTCCGAGTGCATTATTTCTTTGCTTGCCAAACTTTGTAAACCGTACCGACAATAGCGGCCACCAAAACCCGTCTTCGAATTTGCTTTCGCGGATCTTCTGACGACCCATCTTAACAGCTGGGCAACATTACAGGTAACAGCTCGCAGCCCAAGCCAATTTTTAACCTAATGCAAGCATTGTTTGCTAAATGTGCAATCAAAGAATAAATGCTCATGAGTTTCTGTGTTCCTATCACATAACAGGCAAGTGTCATTAGGACATACTCCTATCCTAAATAGCCTCTCTCTAGTCCGCAATCTCTTCCTCATTACCCGCCCACTAATGAAGCCGTGCTTAGGGAGATTATAGTGATTCCAAACTGCATTACCCCATTCCTGCTTCACCCCTTGATCACTAGTCTTTTTATACATTACAGCAGTGCTGTAAGTTGGTTGAACCAGCCATTGCAAACCAACTTTACTAGTGATCTGTTGCCTAGCCTTGCAAATGTATTTGAGAGCCCATCTAGCATTAGTAGGAGCCACAAAGGTGCTCCAATTCTGCTCTTTGATATATTGACCCATAAGTTATCAGCCTTCAACTCAATATGCCAAGCAAGTTTTCCAATCATAGCAATATTCCATGTCATGATGTCCCTAAAGCCCAAACCACCATTACTTTTAGGCTTACAAACTTCATCCCAACAAACATATCCCGACTTAGTACTATTACAAGTACCAGTCCACGTAAAAGCCCTACAAACAGTGTGACTCCGCTTCAAACTGAGACTTAGGTAAAATAAAGATATGTGCCCGGTGAGACACTAATGCTCATCAGAACAGAATTTACCAACTGTCTACGCCTAGCAAAAGATATGTGTCTTGTGCTCCAAATCCTTATTCTATTAACCATTTTCTCCACAAGCTTCTCACATTCTGCAGTAGAAAGTTTTTTTGTAGAAATTGGAACACCCAAGTATTTAAATGGTAAATTACCATGTAGAAGCCCAGAACTGTTACAAATTCTTTGAATTTCCATCTGATCCAACCCACAGCTATACAAAGCAGATTTATTTTTGTTAGCTTTTAAACCAGTGGAGGCAGCAAAGAGTTCCACTCCTTGCAAAATCATATTCACAGATTTGTAATCACCTTTGCTAAACAGAATGAGATCATCTGCAAAGCAAAGGTGATTGATTCCCAGAGACTTACATCTTGGATGATACCTAAATCCAGGTTGCTTCCCAATATACACCATGACCCTAGAAAGGTATTCCATACACAAAACAAAGAGCAGAGGGGACATTAGGTCCCCCTGCCTGAGCCCTCTTATAGAAGTAAAGTAACCAGTAGGCACTACATTCAACATCAAAGAAAAGGAAGGGCTACTAACACATGTCATTATCATCTTAATAAAACCCCTAGGAAACCTTAGAGCCTCCATCATTTCCTCTAGGAATTCCCAACTGACTGTGTCATATGCTTTTTGTAAATCAATTTTAAGCAGACAACATTTCTGTTTTTGTCCCCTCCTATACATTCTTATGATATCCTGACACAATAGAATATTATGAAGAATACTCCCGTTTGAGACAAAGCACCTTGTGTCTCGGACACAATACCAAAAGACAAGCTTAAGCTTATTACATATAAGCTTGGTTATACTTTTGTATATGACAGAACAACATGAGATGGGTCTGTAATCACTTACATTGTTGGGGCTTTTAACCTTAGGAATTAGAGTGATTGCAGTAACATTAACAGCCTTCAAAAGTTTCCCTGTGTTAAAGAAATCCAACACAGCAGCAGATATATCTTCTCCTATGATTCCCCAGCTTTCTTTGTAAAAGAAACTATTATACCCATCCAGACCCGGAGCTTTGTCATTGGGAATGGAGAAAATTGCTTGTTTCACATCCTCAGCTGTAAAGTTACAGACAAGAAGGTTCTGTTGCTCATTAGTGAGAACAGCTCCTTGCTCAATTATTTGTGACTTGACAGAACACCTATCAGTCATTTTAACACCTAGCAAATCCTGATAGAAATTGATGAAAGCTTCATTAACTCCCTTTTCTTCACACACCCACTGCCCTTGTCTATCCTGAATTGCATAAACCTTATTTTCATTCCTCCTAGCCTTGATTGTTTGATGAAAAAACTTAGTATTGTCATCACCAAGACATATCCATTTGTCCTTAGCTTTCTGTCTGAGAAAACTAACATAAATCTCATGAGCTGCCCTGTAATCACTAGTAGCAATCTTTTCTGCACTAGCTAAACTACTATCTCTAGGATTGGCATGAAGCTGCTCCTGCACCTGAGCCAAAACTTTTTCAGCTTGCAGCGCTTTAGCCTGAATGTCAGAGAACCCGTGTTGGTTGATCTTCTTCAATTCCCCTTTTAAAAGCTTCAACTTTTGAGTAACTCTGTACATCAAACAACCCTGAATTTGCTGCTGCCAAACCCTTCTAACAGCTTCTTGAAACTTCAGATCTTTCACCCACATATTAAAGAACTTAAATGGCTTCTTTCCACCTTGTTCTTTATGCATAGTTAAGAGGCCAAAACTAACTTGAATTTTTAATTAACTTAATCTATGCATGCCTTTTTGACCAAAAAAAAAAGTAACTTGTAGAGAGAGCTAAGTTAACTAACTAACATAATGTAATACAAAATTATGCTGAGCTATCAAGTAGGAGAAATCTTCTGGATTGGCTGATCAATTGGAGGTGTAAGTGTTTTAGTTGATGGCTTTGGAATTCCTAGTTGAAAATAAACTGAAACTGATAAGTTAACTGAAACTGATAAGATAAAGTTGAAACTGATAACGTGCTCGAATTGATAAGGTAGCTGATTATTAGTTTAACTATTTGGTAAAATTAGTTGTTTAAGTTGATAAATTATTTTGGCAAAATTAGTTCTTATTAAATTTTAAAAAGATATTTCAGAATTTCTGTCACCTGATTTCGAAAAGGTAAAATTTTTGACCTATCATTTAAGCATTTTAACCACCTGAAATTTTATTTTAGGTACTCTCTAAATACTACTAATCATTTTAGTATCTAAAATATGTTAGCACTTTATTATTTAAGGTAACTAAAATGCTTTCCCAAGCAGAGCCGATGTCAGAGTAGTTGAGTTCCATTAGAACTCTTCATATCTTTTACTTGCTTTCTAGTTTGGAGTACTTTGGGACTCTTTTATATTTATCTTGTTTTAAGATTTGATTGTGTTTATGACTTAGGGACTTGTCCTAAGCATGTTAGGAGTGTGTTTTGTTTAAATAAATTAAGTTGTAGTTCGATTGATTCATAGTTGAATATTATTGATTTATGTTTGTCGAATACATTTGAGTATTCATCAAAACCTTTGAAAGTTGGTGATTAAATTCTTTATGCTTTCAAACCCTTAGTTTAATTACTTGGTGATTAAATTCTTTATAGGAAACCTAAACTAAGTTCTATCCAGCACTTTTGTTCGAACCACCATCATTGCATCATACCATAACTCCATTGTTAACCATGCTAAAATACGAATTCCGCACAAGTATTTGATCTCCCTAGATTAAATACATCATCTTGGTATCATTCCTTGCGTAAAACATCCAGCCATAATCATCAAAAGTTCATACACAACCATTCATCCACCATCATCCATCACCAACATGCGTTTTGTTCGAAAGAAAAAAGCTTCCAGAAACGATCCAAGAACTTGTCTTTATGCCAGGGTTCCGGAAATTTTGCAAAGCTGCATCAAAGGTACTTTGAGTATTGATTGACCGAAGAAAATTCGTTCAAGATCTGCAAGGGTCATCAAGAATCCAGCAGCCGCAAATAGCATCGAAGGGTGCAAGCCTAGTTCTGTTAGGCTATAACTAATTTGTTGGTTAGTTTTACATCATGGGGGACGAGTCTCCACGCCATAATTTAATTTGGATTATTTAGACCTTGTGCCTAGTGTGACTTTTCTCGGCTATATTGTCTTCAAGGAGAGGGTGTCAGTGGATCCTTCCAAGGTAGAAGCCATCAAAACGTGGCCAACTCCAACCAATGTGACTGAGGTGCATACTTTTCATGGTTTAGCCTCGTTTATCGGAAATTTGTGAAGAACTTTAGTAGTGTTGCTGCTCCTATGACCAAGTGCATCAAGAAGGGAAAGTTTGAGTGGACTGAGGTTGCTCAAGGTGCCTTCGAAGCTGTGAAGAAGTTGCTTAGTGCCACGCCTATCTTAGCCTTGCCTGATTTCTCACAACCTTTTGAGGTTGAGTGTGATGCTAGTGGAGTAGGGATAGGTGCTGTTTTGGTGCAAAAGAAACGTCCCATTGCCTATCTTAGTGAGAAGTTGGGAGGGGCTAGATTGAACTATTCGAGGATATGTTTGTTGGACCATTTGAGTCATTATTTGAGGCCTAGTCACTTCATTCTACACTTGGATCATGAGGCATTGAAGCACATCCATGGGCAACAAAAGCTAAATCCACGCCATGCTAAGTGGGTTGAATTCCTAGAATCATTCCAGTTTTCTTCTAAGTACTAAGAGGGCAAAAATAACATAGTGGCAGATGCTTTGTCGAGAAGATATACACTTCTTGGAGTGTTGAGTTCGAGGTTACTTGGCTTTGATCTCATCAAGGAGTATTATAAGGGGGGTGTGGATTTTCAGCCTATCATAGAAGGATGCTTGAAGGGCGCAATAGGCTCTTATGTGTTGCAAGATGGGTTCTTTTTAAGGGCAATTGTTTGTGCATTCCTAATTGTTCTATTAGGGAGTTGCTTATGGGGAAAGCTCATGGAGGAGGCATTACTGGACACTTTGGAATGAACAAGACACTAGTTATGTTACAATAACACTTTCATTAGCCGAGATGCAAAGTGATGTGCAAGAGGTGCTAGTTAGGTGCGCAAGCTGTCAAAAGGTCAAGAGTACATTCCACCACGGAGTGTATACACCTTTGCCAGTCCCGGAGTTTCCATGGGATGATGTGTCTATGGATTTTATAGTATGGCTTCCTAGGACACAAAGAGGGAAGGATTCTATAATGGTGGTTGTAGATAGGTTCTCCAAGATGTCCCATTTCATTCCATGTCACAAAACTGATGATGCGTCTAAGTGGCTGTTTTGTACTTTCAAGAGGTGGTGAGGCTTCATGGTGTTCCCAAGACAATTGTGAGTTATGAGCAACTTTTGGAAGACTTTATGGAAGCTGCTTGGGACGAAGCTATGCTTTAGTACTTCTCATCATCCTCAAATAGATGGCCAAACTGAGGTAAATAATCGAACTCTTGGTGCTTTGCTTAGGGGGTTGGTTAGTAAGAGTGCTAAAGATTGGGATGTTAAATTGGCGCATGCTGAATTTGCATATAATCGTTTACCAACATATGCTACTAAATATTCTCCATTTGAGGTTGTTTATGGTGTCAATCCAAGGCTGCCATTGGATTTGATTCCTATTTCTAAGGGTGAGTATGTTCATGTTGATGCTAAGGTAAAAGTCGAGGTTATGTTGAAGCTTCATGCTCAAGTGCGTGCAAGGATAGAGAAGGTGAACAAGAGATACAAAGTGTTAGCCAATAAAAACCGTAAGCAACATGTGTTCAAGGAAGGTGATCTTGTGTGGTTGCATTTAAGGAAGGAAAGATTTCCTAATATGCGCAAGAATAAGCTCATGCCATGCTCAGAAGGGCCTTTCAAAATCATTGAGAAGGTTAATGACAATGCTTACAAGTTAGAGTTGCATTATGACTGATACGTTTAATGTAAGGGACTTGGCGTCATACTTGCATTATGAAGAAGATGGTCAATTGAGGACAATTGTTTCTAAAGAAAGGGAGGATGATCTAGGATTGGACGATTGACATCGGATATTTTGGTCGTTGGACAAAACACCTAAGGTCAAACTACCTAACTAAACCACTAACCTAAGTAAAGTGGTAAGCAAGGGTCATTCTTCCACAAGGACTAGGGAACACCGAAATGTGTTGATAAACAACAAGCTAGGCCGGAATCAAGTCGGAAATTGTCAATAACCAACTAAGAACTACGAAAATAACTAAATATCAAGGATAACTAAAGTTAGGAGACGGGATTAAACACCAACTAATCATGAAATAGGCATAAGAATATCAAACATAGAGATAATGCATGAACACTACTTGAATTAGCTATTGACCCAACATAAAACTCTCATCCTACTCTCATAGGCGAAGAAATTCTCAAAGACATCAAATAAGGACTCCCATTCATTACTAACATATCCCGAGGTTCAAATAAGCCCAAGTCAATAATAGAAATCAATAGGTCACACTCTCATGCCAACCTAAATCAATCTACTCCAATCCAATACAACATTCAAGTGATCAAAGAGAATGCAATATAGATTAGAAAAGCTAGACAAACAGTAATTTAATCACGCAAATCTCCAAATCCAATCTCAAATGCCCAATTCAATCATGGTTGAGTTTTCACCCAAACCCTAACTCACTAACTACTCCATAAACATAAAAAGGAGAAATTTAGAGAAATTACCAACTAATAACATGATACTAAACATTAATCTAACATTAAACTAAACAAAATAAATCACAAATAATTAAACTAGGCAATTAACAATTAATCTAAGAAAAACAATTAAAATAAAGCAATAAAAGAAAGAGAGAGTAGTAGAAATCTTCGTTGATAAATTGTTGAATCTTTTTAATACAGTTGTCGTCACCCTTGAATCTCCAAATCTTCAATCTCTCTTTGAGTTTTCTCCCTTTTCTCCCTTTAATCTAAACTATGGAGGTTAATCCTCCCTAAAACCCTAACTATTCTAAAACTAAGAGAGGTGAATAAAATAAAACTTGGCTCAAACTTAATAAGACCCCCCAATAAAAGATGGCTTAATGGGTATTTATACTACTCCTAATAAAAAGGAAAGAAAATATAAAAAGTGAAGATAATAAAAATAAGGGAAAAGAAAAATGGAAAAAGAAAATTAAAAAAAGGAAAGAAAAACGTGAGACTCCTTGTTTGTTTCGTCTTCGCTGCTGCATTCTTCTCAAAGGGTTTCACTCCCCTACATCATCGCCCATCATCATCAATTCATCAATTCATCATCCATCATCATCATTCATCAACTGTGGCCGTTGATTTTCACGGGCTTCTTCTATCAGGATCGAATGGCTGCTGAATTTCATCATCCACCATCGACATCGCACGGCTTAGTTTACATTTCAAACTCAAATCAAATCGCGACCGTCGAGCTTCATTAATTCCGTACAATGTTTCGGAGCACCTGCTCCGAGGTCGCTCATAACTCGCTCAAACATTCTGCCAATGTTTCTGTTTTAGTGAACTTGAACGGAGCGCCCGCTCCATTGTACAGAGGAGCGCCCGCTCCTCTTGGTTTTGGGGACAGATGCAAGAATGTAGTGGAGATGGTGCTGTGGTTGCTCAACATGAAATTGGTGTCATGTGGTGTATATGGGTGGAGGGTAGATGGTGGTGGTGATGCATTGGGCATTGGTGTGGTGTTGGATAGGAGATGATGTGGTGTAGGTTAAGGGTGTGTTGTGGTGTAGGAAGATGATGGTGTTGTGGCTGCTATGGGGCTATTTATGTGTAGTGTAGGATAGGTGGGAGATGTGGTGTAGGATAAACTCTATATTATAACATTCAATCAAGCCACCCTCTTTGAAACTCGAACACGTAGCTCCAAAATACTTACCTACATAGAAAACCAAACACAAGGGGAGAAACTTGACATATAAAACTAAGAGTAACTAAAAGGAAATAAACATAGAAAATTATATGTGAACACTAAACTAATCCATCTATAAAGTTACTAAAATAAAATATATAAATAAACTACGAAATTAAGAGCTAAAAACTAACCAAAATCACTAAATAGTTAAATTAAGCTACAAAATGTAAAAGAAGAAATATGGGCTAAAATAGATAGAAATAAATGAAAATAAACTACGAAAACAATCTAAAAACTACCACTAAAAGTGACATAAATGTCACTTATCAAACTCCCCCAAGCTAAGCTTTTGCTCGTCCTCGAGCAAAACAAACTGAAACACAATGGAAGAGATTGAATTATTCATGCAAGGTAAAAACAAAATAGTTGAGAATATATACTAACTCACTTTCGTAGGAATCACGGTTGCATTTAGCATATGCAACAAGCTCTTTAAACCCCTAAATCGCTCTAGAGGGCGAGTGAGATCTCGCGAGGGTTTTCGAAGAGGCTTAACCCACAACTCTAATCAAGCACAAACATAGATAATGAGCCAAAGTCATCTCTTCAACAATTGTTCACAAAACAATGGACAATCTAAGCAAACTTTCAAAGCATAACCATCATCAATATGTATCTATGACTTGGGAATATATGGGATAGGCTAATCTAAGGTGCAACATTAACACTATCAAAAGCTTCAAACATCAATTAGAGTCTACTAAGTCATTCAAGAGTCACTAATTGTTCTCAAATGGAAGAAGACGGTCCCAAGATCGGTCCTAACCACCTATGGTGCACATGAACTCCCCAAAACTTGACTTTTGCTAAGAGAAAACCATGATTGTAGGATTATAATGATTGAGCAATGGGTCTAGAGTCTCAATGAATTAAGCCATAATGACATTCATCATTACTAGGAAAACTCTACTTATTAAATTTTTGAGCTCCCACTCAACCATTTCGACAACCCACTTTCTCAATGATATGTGGATATTACCACTTATTAACTCTTTTTCGATTAATTTTTTTTTCGTTTTCATGGACTTTAGTAGGCTTATTATGCCTTGTGGGCTCATTGGCTCCACTTATTTGACTCAAGACATAAAACACACTTTGTTTTTAACAATCGATTTAACTCTTAGATTAGCTTATTTGGAGGTAAAACTTGTGCACCAAAGAAGATTTCAAGATTTAACTAGGGTCACTACAACTTCCATAAGAGAAATAATTCGACTCTTTTCAACACAAAGTTTGACAACATTTAGAATCATAGAATGCTTTTTCAAGTAGAAAATCAAGCAACAAAGATTAATCGATCCCTAATCGCCCCAAATTAGACATACAAGCATCCAATATAGCACCTCTACTCATTTACCCAAATGTCCAAAGTAAAGGAATCCACATAAGTTGACATCAAGAATCTTCCTTTTGACACAAAATGCTTTATACTTTTCTTTATTCCTCATTTTTTTTGGATTTTGCCAAACATCCTTTTTCATTTGTTTTTTCAATTTTTTCATTCTTAAGGAAAAAGAAAAGAAATTAAAGGAAAATATTTTTGGATTTTGATTTTTTTTATAAAAAAAAATGCAAAATGTAAAGAGATAAAGTATATACACCTCCCCCAAGCTAGCGAATAGCTACTCCCCCAAGCTAGAATAAAGCATTGTCCTCAATGCTTGAACAAGACGATCAAAGGGAGAGGGAGGGAGGGAGGAGCAAACATCCAAACCAACAAGCATATGCTCCACAAATCATAAAGCATTGTAGGAAGAGAAAAGGAAGGAAGCTACCGGATAGTAGATGGGTGTAAATAACCGCAATTGACCCAATTTTTCCATTTTTAGTCAACTTCTTCAAAACCATGATTTGCTTCCACGTGCTGTTGAGAATGAGTGTTATGCCAATTATGTACCTAAATAGATCAAGGAAAGAAAATAAAAATAAGAAAGACTAAAAGAAATAAAATGAAAGCAATAAATCACGGGTTACTTCCCGAGAAAGGCTTATTTAAGGTCTTAAGCTTGACCTTTCTAGTAAATAATAATTCAAAGATCGCAAGAGTTTGTCAAATGCACTAGCACACATTTCTTTTATTATTAAATATGCAATGATAAAATGCAAAATGTGCATAAAGTGCAATGCAACTCCATGCAAATAAGGAGAGGGATGCCAAAAACTAGAAGAATTAAAAGGAAAAACAAACAAGTAAGAAAAACAAGAATCAAAATAAGAAGAAAAAGATGGATAAGATGGCAAACTCTCCTCTACAAAATCATTTTTGGTGGCGTTCTCACTCTTCTCCTCAACAATAACCGAATCGGGTACTTGAAGGTCAAAAGAGGCAAGAAGCTCATCGAGATTTGGAGTTTTGAGAGATGAGAATCACTAGGGGAAAAAAAAGGAAGGGCTGCGGTGCAAGGGCTGCGTTTTTTAATAGTGAAGGGCTGCGGTTAGCCCAAAATCCGCAGCCCTTCGTAAACGAAGGGCTGCGGTTTTCTAAAAAACGCAGCCCTTTTAGTGAAGGGCTGCGGTTAGCCCAATAACCGCAGCCCTTCGTTCTGAAGGGCTGCGGTTTTTGGGCTAACCGCACCCTTTACCCACCCGCGAAAATGTTATTTCAATGGGCTTTTGAATATTTTGGAAGGAATTCAGTGGGCGCTCCTTATTAAACCCTCATTCTCTCTCCTCTCTCTCATCCTCTCTCACAAATCTCACAAATCTCCTCTCTCACGCACAAAACTTCAAACCACCACCACCACAAATCTTCACACCACCACCACAAATCCTCCTTCGTCTCTGGGCTGTCCTCGTGTCTCCTCTTACCGTCGCTCACACCACCACTCGCGCGCACCACTAGCGTCTCATCTGCCGTCGCTCACACTACCTCGCCGGCATTCGCACAAATCGCTCCTCGCGTTTCCTCTTGCCGTCGCTCACACCACCACACCCCCACTTCTCGCGCGCACCATTCGCGTCTCCTCTGCCGTCGCTCACACTGCCTCGTCGGCATTCGCACAAATCGCTCCTCGTCTCACACCCCCTCGCCGGCATTCGCACAAACCACTCGCGTCTCCTCTGCCGTTGCTCACACCAGATCTAGGGTTGGTTCGTTTTTTATTTTAGTTTGTCATTTTTAATTTTTTTTTTTTGTATTTGTTGTTTTTGATGGTATTTTTCGTATTTTTTTGTTAATTCTAGGTTTTTTAGTTTTATGGAATTAATTTGAGATGGCTTGAGATTAATTTGAGATATAGGGTTCGAGATTTACTCGGTTTTTTATCAATTTATTTTTTCGTATTTTAGGTTTTTTTTTATTTTATTTTGTGGAATTAATTTGATTTTATGTTGTTGATTCGTTTGAGAGAGATTTATGTTCAAATTTTGTCTTGATATTGTTATGAGAATCAGTATTTAGGTTTAATCTGGATGATCTTTGTGAATTTGGTTGCTGGGGTTTTGCTTTGCTGTTGCGAGACATTTGCATCAAGTTGCCTTGTCAATCTTACCAGTTTACGTCCTAAATTTCTTGATATTTAGGAGTAAAATAATGCCAAAAAAAAAATTTTTTTTTTTGTTTTTTTTGTGTCAAAAGGGCTGCGGTTATGGTCAAAACCGCAACCCTTTGTACAAAGAAGGGCTGCGGTTTAGGCCCAAAACCGCAGCCCTTCCATATTGGAAGCGCTTGCGGTTTTGGGCCTAAACCGCAGCCCTTCACTAAAAGTGAAGGGCTGCTACGGAAAGGGCTGCTGGCCAAAAACGCAGCCCTTAGGGCTGTTTTGACCGCAGCCCTTCCGTTGTTTTGCACTAGTGAATGGATATAAAATGGGAGTAGGGGGAATAAGATCAATCCTTCTTGCAAATGGAATATGAGGGGAAAAGATAGAAATAAGGCTTTCACTAACCACTCCACTCACATCAAAAGACTTAAGAGGGAAGACTTCTTCCATCAATGACTTATCCTCAAGAACTTCTCCATTATTCATCAAAACTTCAAAATCATCCTCAAGCTCTATGCTACTCTTTCCCAATTGATTATCATTTTTAACATCCATCGAATCAACATAATTAAACTCAAGAATGTCATCATTGCAACCCAATTTTTCTCTTAGCAATTTCAAACCAATTTCCAATTGCAAAAGAGGATCATCAATAGGTGGGGTAGCAATTTGAGAATCAAATTGGGGAAGGGATTCACAATCAAGCATATGAGATTCATCATTGGGAGCACAAGGTTGATCATAGGAATTCATGCACGGGTTTAAAGGCAAGTCATTAGATGCATGTACAACATTAGCATTAGAATATACTTTATCCAAATGAGAGCAAGATTGGGGAGAAATACAAGTCTCGGGTTCATAACTAGAGAAATTTTCAAGATTTTGATTAGCATGCATTGCCATTTTCCATTCATAGGTATCTCTAGCCAACCATTCAAGTAGACTCCAAGCCTCATCCAAAGATTGAGCATGGAAATCACCATTAGACATAGACTCTACCACCCTTCTAGTTTCTTCATTTAGACCCTCAAACATCACATCACAAATTTCCCATTTTTCAAAGCTATGATCGATCACAAGCAAGAGAATCACCAAGCCTCCAATAGTATCTCCAAAATACTTTATGTTCAAATTGGAAAAGGGAGAAGATTGCCATTTTTTGATTTTTTTTTTAAAAAGAAAAGCAAATGAACCGAAGGAAAGAGAAATATTCACAAATGGCCTAGACTTATCTAATCAACACAAATCAATGTTAGCCGAAGTCCCCGGCAACGGCGCCATTTTGACATCGGATATTTTGGTCGTTGGACAAAACACCTAAGGTCAAACTACCTAACTAAACCACTAACCTAAGTAAAGTGGTAAGCAAGGGTCATTCTTCCACAAGGACTAGGGAACACCGAAATGTGTTGATAAACAACAAGCTAGGCCGGAATCAAGTCGAAAATTGTCAATAACCAACTAAGAACTACGAAAATAACTAAATATCAAGGATAACTAAAGTTAGGAGATGGGATTAAACACCAACTAATCATGAAATAGGCATAATAATATCAAACATAGAGATAATGCATGAACACTACTTGAATTAGCTATTGACCCAACATAAAACTCTCATCCTACTCTCATAGGCGAAGAAATTCTCAAAGACATCAAATAAGGACTCCCATCCATTACTAACATATCCCGAGGTTCAAATAAGCCCAAGTCAATAATAGAAATCAATAGGTCACACTCTCATGCCAACCTAAATCAATCTACTCCAATCCAATACAACATTCAAGTGATCAAAGAGAATGCAATATAGATTAGAAAAGCTAGACAAACAGTAATTTAATCACGCAAATCTCCAAATCCAATCTCAAATGCCCAATTCAATCATGGTTGAGTTTTCACCCAAACCCTAACTCACTAACTACTCCATAAACATAAAAAGGAGAAATTTAGAGAAATTACCAACTAATAACATGATACTAAACATTAATCTAACATTAAACTAAACAAAATAAATCACAAATAATTAAACTAGGCAATTAACAATTAATCTAAGAAAAACAATTAAAATAAAGCAATAAAAGAAGAGAGAGAGTAGGAAATGCTCATTGATAAATTGTTGAATCTTTAATACAAGTTGTCACCCTTGAATCTCCAAATCTTCAATCTCTCTTTGAGTTTTCTCCCTTTTCTCCCTCTAATCTAAACTATGGAGGTTAATCCTCCCTAAAACCCTAACTATTCTAAAACTAAGAGAGGTGAGTAAAATAAAACTTGGCTCAAACTTAATAAGACCCCCCAATAAAAGATGGCTTAATGGGTATTTATACTACTCCTAATAAAAAGGAAAGAAAATATAAAAAGTGAAGATAATAAAAATAAGGGAAAAGAAAAATGGAAAAAGAAAATTAAAAAAAGGAAAGAAAAACGTGAGACTCCTTGTTTGTTTCGTCTTCGCTGCTGCATTCTTCTCAAAGGGTTTCACTCCCCTGCATCATCGCCCATCATCATCAATTCATCAATTCATCATCCATCATCATCATTCATCAACTGTGGCCGTTGATTTTCACGGGCTTCTTCTATCAGGATCGAATGGCTGCTGAATTTCATCATCCACCATCGACATCGCACGGCTTAGTTTACATTTCAAACTCAAATCAAATCGCGACCGTTGAGCTTCATTAATTCCGTACAATGTTTCGGAGCACCCGCTCCGAGGTCGCTCATAACTCGCTCAAACATTCTGCCAATGTTTCTGTTTTGGTGAACTTGAACGGAGCGCCCGCTCCATTGTACAGAGGAGCGCCCGCTCCTCTTGGTTTTGGGGACAGATGCAAGAATGTAGTGGAGATGGTGCTATGGTTGCTCAACATGAAATTGGTGTCATGTGGTGTATATGGGTGGAGGGTAGATGGTGGTGGTGATGCATTGGGCATTGGTGTGGTGTTGGATAGGAGATGATGTGGTGTAGGTTAAGGGTGTGTTGTGGTGTAGGAAGATGATGGTGTTGTGGGCTTGTGGCTGCTATGGGGCTATGGTGTTGCCGGGGAGATAGTTTGTTTTATTTAGTTTTTATTTTTTGGTGAGAGTAGACTGTATATATATTTTTTTCCTTTCTTTTGTGAATATATATTTTTTTTCTTTTCTTTTTTTTCGTATCATGGAGTTATATTATTATTTTGATGGGGATAATTCTTCTGATAGGCACCATAGTCATAATTCTTGTGGTTCTCATGTTTATAGTTTTGATGCATCATATCAAAATTCTCCCAATTTTTGCATGAGTTCTCATGAATTACCATACATGTTCCATGAACCCAATATTTTTGCTAGTAATTCTAAAGCAATTTTTTCTTTTCCTCAATATGAGAATGAATTGTTTTGGAAATACTATTACAGACTTGGCGATTTTGTTGGTCCTAACCATGGAATTGAAATTTGGGATATGTGCCTAGTGATTTATGAGGGTTTAAATGAAGAAACTAGGGATGTGTTGGAGTCTATGTCTAATGGTCAATTTCTATCTCAATCTTTCGATTATTGTTGGTATCAAATTGAGTGGTTGGCTCCGGAATAATTATGAGTGGGATATGTCTTTATCTTTTAGACCATCCTTTTCATCCGAGATGCATATTACAACACCTCCTTATTGCTCAAATTGTCAATCTACTTCACATGATTTTTCTTCGTGTGATGTGACGTTAGTGAATGATTTTAACCCCTCACCCCAATATGAATTTGATTATTACACTCAAAATTCTCATCCCCAACCGTATATTTATGATGTTGATGATGCTTAGGTTGTATAGAGAATGAGAGTTATGAGGATGATGATCAAATTATAGGAGAGAGCAATGTGATGAATATTTTAAAGGAGGAAGAGCCCTTTGTTGAAATTTTCTCTTTGGAGGAAAGTCAAGTCGAGTGAAGTGATTTATGAGTCTTTATCGGTTCCACCTATAGTTTTTGAGTCTCATGTTCCTTTTTCTAAAAAAACTTGATCTTATTCCTTCTTCCCCTATATTATATCCTCCATCGTTCCTTCTTCCTCCCTTCTTGAATGACTTTTATGATAATGTAAATAATGTAAATTTAGTTTCTTTTCCTTCTTTTGAGTCATGTAAAAAGACTAATAATTTTTCTTTTTCTTCTTCTTGTAAATTTAATTTTTCCTTTGATTTTTCTTTTTGTAGTTTTAGTAATTTTTTAGTACTAATTTTTTTCATTTTTCCTTTCCACTCTTATATAATATGCTCTGAGATGTTTGCAGGAACATATGATAAGCTTCTTAGAGCATTGAACTATTATGAGTGATCTACTAGTCTTAAACGGTCATGCAAGACCTTAAATCAGCGCTTATCGGGAGGCAACCCGACTTTGTTCATTTTATTTATTTATTTTGGTTTGACTAACTTTGCTAATGTGTGACGAAGTCTGTTGCTAGGTACAAGCATAGCCAATTTTTTTTTGGCTAAGTTCTTTGCCTCATTACAACTATCGATTGTGGTGGAGGTGTCGATGCTTTTTGACACTCCCTTTGATTACCCACCCCTTTTGTAAGTTGTACCTCTCCCTCATTTAATTCCTCTTTGTTCACATTGAGGACAATGTGTCATTTAGCTTGGGGGAGGATGTTTGTCATCATTACTTAGCGCATGTTAGTTGCATCTAGAGTAGTTTTTTTGTTTTTTTTTTTCATTGTTTTCGTAGGATGTTGCACGGTTTGTACCGCTCACTAGGACTGGGAGTTTACGTGTAACCAAAAACATTGTATTGCTTTCATAGTTGCATTGGCATATTTCATCTCATATTAGATTTCATGTCATTTTAGTTGCATCTATGGGACTATTGCTAGCACTTATTGAGAACCTTGCTGATATTTTACTACAATTCCTAAGCATAATTCATCTTGTTCATGATTCCTCGTAGCACGATTGTTTCGCAATTGATTGTCTGTGGTAAGATTGATTGATCTCTCTCTGGCTCGATTTAACTTTATTGTGCAGACACCTTAAACTAAGTGAGCTTCTGTGCCTATAAACTGACGTATCTATGTCAGTTATGTTCTTTCATGTGTGATTAGTTTCTTAGTTGTCGCATTGATCTTGATTTTGACTTAGTACTCCTTGATATTTGCTAGTGCATACATTTTGATATGATTGAGGCATTCTATTTCATGATCTCAGCTCCAGAGTTATTCTTGTTTTCAGATTATCCTTCCTCTAACCCCGCTGAGCCTTTCTGACTATGTTTGATTGCTACCTACATTACAAGCCATTGGCCTCATTCGATATTTGTCCTAAGCCTAGCTTGGGGGAGCGAGTATTAGTTTTGGTTTGGTTTGTATTGAATTGAAGTGCTCTATTTGTAGTTTAGAAGGATGGAAAAGTATGTTTAGTGAGCTTTGAAATTGAATTGAAAGTTCGAAAAAAAAGAAAAAAAAAGGAAAGAAAAACGTGAGACTCCTTGTTTGTTTCGTCTTCGCTGCTGCATTCTTCTCAAAGGGTTTCACTCCCCTACATCATCGCCCATCATCATCAATTCATCAATTCATCATCCATCATCATCATTCATCAAGCTTTGGCCGTTGATTTTCACGGGCTTCTTCTATCGAGGATCGAATGGCTGCTTGAATTTCATCATCCACCATCGACATCGCACGGCTTAGTTTACATTTCAAACTCAAATCAAATCGCGACCGTCGAGCTTCATTAATTCCGTACAATGTTTCGGAGCACTCGCTCCGAGGTCGCTCATAACTCGCTCAAACATTCTCGCCAATGTTTTGTTTTAGTGAACTTGAACGGAGCGCCCGCTCCATTGTACAGAGGAGCGCCCGCTCCTCTTGGTTTTGGGGACAGATGCAAGAATGTAGTGGAGATGGTGCTGTGGTTGCTCAACATGAAATTGGTGTCATGTGGTGTATATGGGTGGAGGGTAGATGGTGGTGGTGATGCATTGGGCATTGGTGTGGTGTTGGATAGGAGATGATGTGGTGTAGGTTAAGGGTGTGTTGTGGTGTAGGAAGATGATGGTGTTGTGGCTGCTATGGGGCTATTTATGTGTAGTGTAGGATAGGTGGGAGATGTGGTGTAGGATAAACTCTATATTATAACATTCAATCAAGCCACCCTCTTTGAAACTCGAACACGTAGCTCCAAAATACTTACCTACATAGAAAACCAAACACAAGGGGAGAAACTTGACATATAAAACTAAGAGTAACTAAAAGGAAATAAACATAGAAAATTATATGTGAACACTAAACTAATCCATCTATAAAGTTACTAAAATAAAATATATAAATAAACTACGAAATTAAGAGCTAAAAACTAACCAAAATCACTAAATAGTTAAATTAAGCTACAAAATGTAAAAGAAGAAATATGGGCTAAAATATATAGAAATAAATGAAAATAAACTACGAAAACAATCTTAAAACTACCACTAAAAGTGACATAAATGTCACTTATCAACGATGCTCAATTATTGGCTCTTGCTTCAAAGGTTCCTCAATTGGAGTAGGGTTGTTTCTATTATGCATGTCTAGGTTTTGCTAGCTCAAAGGTGTTGGTGTGCATGGTCACATTCCTTGGTGATGAAGGAGCAGCAACGTAGGTCATGGTGTTGGGCGTGCAATTGTCATGCTACTTGAGTTCTATTAGAACTCTTCATATATATATTTTACTTGCTTTCTAGTTTGGAGTACTTTGAGACTCTTTTATATTTATCTTGTTTTAAGAGTTTGATTGTGTTTATGACTTAGGGACTTGTCCTAAGCATGTTAGGAGTGTGTTTTGTTTAAATAAATTAAGTTGTAGTTCGATTGATTCATAGTTGAATGTTATTAATTTCTGTTTGTCGAATACATTGAGTATTCATCAAAACCTCTGAAAGTTGGTGATTAAATTCTTTATGCTTTCAAACCCTTAGTTTAATTCCTTGGCGATTAAATTCTTTATAGGAAACCTAAACTAAGTTCTATCTAGCACTTTTATTCGAACCACCATCATTGCATCATACCATAACTCCATTATTAACCTTGCTAAAACACGAATTCCGCATAATTACACTAGTAGAATAAATGCTTATTGATGCGGTCATTAAGTGGCCTATTACGCCGGTTTTGGCCGCGCAGTAATTAAAGGCGCAACAATAGGTAATTAACCTATTGCTGCAGTTTTTGAAGCCTATTGCTGCGGTTTCTAGCCAAAATCGCAGCAATATGATTATTTTTTATTAAAAAAATACAACGTATTGCTGCGGTTTTTGCTAGGAACCGTAGCAATAGGTAGATCTATTGCTGCTGTTTTGGGCTAAAACCGCAGCAACAGATACATGTACAAGTAAAAAAAAAATTTTTTTTTTTTGCAATTTGCCATCAAACTTGAAACATAAAAATGTTAACAAAATATAAAGCTCACAACCAGCAAACAGACAACAAAATAAGTAAAAGTTAACTAGATTACAAAAAGAATCTCCATATACAAACAAATTATAATTAATAATTAAAAAGATAAAAGAAAAAAATTAACTAAATTGAAAAAATAAAACCAAAAACCTCTTACATCAGATCTTGAATAAAAAATGAAACAAAACAAGAGTCACAGCGGCGAATTTAAACAATAAAATGACAATCTTGCCGGCTAATTTCGACTGAATAAGCGAACGATTGTCTTCACACGCACACTTTTCTCTCTCTCCTCGTTCAAGCTTCACTCTATACTCGCACCTGAGAAGAAAAACAAAACTCAGTTGCCAGAAACACGAAAACGTCACAGCGAACTAAAGAGGAGAGAGAACTAAAGAAAACCTGCAGCGAGGCCGAAGTGAGGCCGCGAATGACGAAGTCTCCGGTTTGCGAAGAGGAAAGAGAAAGAGAGGAACTCGCCGGCCACTGACTGGAGAAGACGAACTCGCCGGCGAATTTCGACGAACTCGACGCAAATTTCGAACGAATTTCGACGATGATGAAGAGATGATGGTGTTTGGGTGAATTTCAACGATGAATGAGTGAGATTGGGGAGGATGGGGTTTGATTTAGGAGAGAGAGAGAGGAAGGATGAGTTAGAGAGAGAGGAAGGTTGAGAAAAGCGACGGATGTTTTGGATCTAAAGGAGAAATGACAAGGAAACCCTAGCTGGGCCTTTTATTATTAATTTTAAAAGTCTATTACTGCGGTTTCTCTTAGGAACCGCAGCAATAGATTATAATATTTTTTTAAATAATATTTTAATCTATTGCTGCGGTTCTGGGAGGGAACCGCAGCAATAGGTCTGGTCAAACAGTAAACAAAATTTGAAAAATTTCCCGTTGACACATATTGCTGCGGTTTTCAGCCACAACCGCAGCAATATGTTTAATTTAGATTTTTCCTTTTTTTTCGTGGTTTATTGCTGCGTACGGGTAAAATCGCAGCAATACCACCGCAACAATAAGCAAAAATTCTACTAATGGTATTTGATCTCCCTTGATTAAATACATCATAAAATGCACAACCCTAGCTACAACACAACGATTTTGAAAGTGGTGCACTCGTTGGCTAATGGCTAACTACAGAGAGCAAGTCTGCAAGACTTTGATCAAGCTTAGCTAAAGTGTTGTGGTTTCCACTAGGGGTGCTTAACGAGCGAGCCGAGCCCGAATAGCACTGGGCTCGGCTCGAGCTCGTTTAAGTTTTCATGACCTCGGCTCGGCTCGTGAGCTCGCCGAGCCTGGGGGAGCCGAGCTCGGCTCGAGCTCGTGCTTAGAATTCGCGGCTCGAGCTCGGCTCGTGGACTCGTTTAGGCTCGGCTCGTGGGCTCGTTTAGGCTCGGCTCGTGGGCTCGTTTAGGCTCGGCTCAAGGGCTCGTTTAGGCTCGGCTCGTGGGCTCGTTTAGGCTCGGCTCTCTATTATGGGCTCGAGCGCGTTTAGGAAATTTATTATAAAAAATTAGTCATACATAATTAAAATAATTTTGAAGAAAAAAGACTATAACTTACTTTGTTCTCAATGTCCCACTTCTTTAGACATTTGAAAATGCAATTGGCTATGTCCTTGCCTTTGTTCTCAATCTCCCTACTTGAACACAAACTAACAGAATGTAGGCAGAAAAACAGAACACAACACAAGAAATAAAAACTGAATACCATCATAAACCTCAAAAGATAATAATAATAAAAGAGTGAAAAATCAACCACAAATCGGAAAGAACCATTTTTGTCCGGCTGGTTCAAATTGTTGATTACCGATTTGAGAATTGCACGAATGTAATTCTAAATCAAAATTTTGCAGCTCTATCTAAATCATAAATAAATTATCAAATCCATACATCAAGACCAAAAAATGTGAAGCAGACATATAGTCATATAGTAGTAGCTTTCTGGTCAATGCCACCAATCGAGGAACTTCAATTATCCCACATAACTCCCCACCAAAAGTTTTCCAAGTCAAACATTCCTTTGCTTGGGAACAAGTATCTTGAAATTAAATACTCAAAATTTTACAATCAAAACCCAATCAAATAATCGGGTTCTTCAAAAATTTCACTAAACAATCAAACATTGTCTTAAAAATAAATAAAATTTTACAAATCCAATGAAAAATTTATGAATTGAATATGTTACAAGTACCCCCTAAAAAAAAGGCCTCTATTGAAGTCAATAGGAAGAAAATCACCTCCTCCTAGGAAAAAATTGTACAACGCCATCCTTGTGACAAAGTTTCTTTCTTTTACTCATCCAAAATCCCCAAAACTGATTTAAGAGTGAAAAAAAAGGGTAAAATTTCTCCAATAATCAGTTGAAAATTATACTCAAAATAGAAAGGGATATGAAAACAATTAAACTGAACAAAAAAGAACTTAAAATCTCCAACTTATAACATGAACTAAATCCAGGTACAACAACAAATCTAGGTATTAAGACATAGGGGGAAAACCGAAATGAATCAATAGTATTTACCTGCACCGCCGCTCATAGTAGTGGTGGACTAGTGGTCGCCGGTTGTCGGCCGTCGTAGCCGTTGTGTTGCTTCGAGAATCGAGCCTTCGAGGGTTACCAATGGCGCCGCAGAGGAGGGAGTGAGAAGGGAGTGAAAAAGATGACTGATGAGTGATGAGCGTGCGTTTTGATTTGAGCCTTCTAGGGTTACTAACTTACTACTTACTCTTCTCTATCTTTTTTGTTTTCTTTTTCTTTTTCTTTTTAATTGTTTTTACCATTTCTTTTTATCTTTCTTATATTGTATACCTTAGTTAATATATTAAAATAAATACTTAATATAATTTTTAATATATATAAATAATTTTTTAATATAAAATATTTTTTTAATATAAAATATTTTTTAATATAAAATATTTTTTTTAGTATAAAATAATAATCGAGCTGTTCACGAGCTTAACGAGCCGAGCTTTGCCTAGCTCGGCTCGGCTCGTTTAAGTGTCGAGCCGAGCCCGAGCTCGAGCCGAGCTTCAACGAGCCGAGCTTTGACCGAGCTTTGACCGAGCCGAGCCCGAGCTGCTCGCGAGCTTGTCAGGCTCATTATCACCCCTTTCCACCACATTACATTCTGTTCTAACTTCATAGCTCATTGACATTTTTTTTTGTGGAGTTGTAATTCTTTGGTGGATGAAGAGAAAAGGTGCAAGAAGAAGTCTTTTTACTATCAATATGACAGACACTCTTTCTGACTACATGCAATTTAGGTTAAGATGCACAGTAATTTATTTATCTTTGAATGCATGGAATTAGTTTTAGAAACTTAAATTTCTACCTTGATGCTTCAGTAACATACTTTGTTAATCTTTTAAAAGAAAATATGGTAATAAAGATTTAGGAGTATCATTGAATCATAAACAAACAAAAAAAATTCACCAACACTAGTACAGAAACAACGATTTGCGTTGGTTACAGACCCCATTTGCAAAAGTTTTAGACGCAAATTACTCTAAAACCATTTGCATCGGTTGCAAACTGATGCAAATAATATAAATTACCCATTTGCGTCGATTGGTTCCCAATAACTGACGCAATCACGCAAATGACTTTTTTTCCACCAAAAAAAACAGTCATTTGCGTCAGTTAATGGGCCCAACAAACGCAAATGGACAATTTTTTTTGTTAAAAAAATCATCACTACCTCATACAAATTACTCACCCTCCTCCTTCGAAGTTATCTTCTCAAAAAGTTGTAATTAAGCTTTACCAACAACCGAAATAGAACAAATTATAAACGATAAAATTATAGTCAAAATTCCCCATCACTATATTATGCTGATACAGTCAAAATTGTAATCATAAACGATCAAAATAAAAAAAAATATTGCAAATAAATCCAAACCACTATCATTAATTTACAATGAAAGAAAAAATCCCCTAATTCCCAGATCTAAAATTGAAATTGAAGATAGATAAGATATATGAACTTAACTCGATTATATTGAGAAAATATATATAAAAAATAAAGTGAAACTAAAATTAAATTCTAGAACCTTCGAGAAGATTCAAAGGAATTTTCCCTTTCTTCCTATTCCCACCCTGAATTTGGGCTGGACTGACCGTTATGAAAGGAAGAAGGCGAGCAACCAACCGTATGGACCTAAAGAAAGCTTTGGCACACAGGAAAGTTCTTCGTTGGGTGGGGTGTCACCTTTTTCGATGGGACAGAGGTCTCTCCTCCTCTTCCTACTTACTCCCTCCGTCCCATTTTATAGTTTCCCTTTCACTTTGGGCACGGGAATTAAGGAAACAATGATTATTATGTACTTGCATGGGGAGTTGTTGTTCTTTTTGGAATTATTGTCATATTTTTGGGGATTGTTAAACGTCGCCCCCAAATTACTTAAAATCGCCCCAACTCCCCTCTAAAAATACTATTATACCCTTACGATTTTTGTTTTGATTTTTACTCCAACTTAACTCCTCCCCTAATTCATATTATCTCTCATCTTCGCCATCACCACCCACGATCACCACCGCCAATTACCACCGACGAGCACAAAATTCCGACGTTTTTTTTTTTTAAACGAAATTTGTTTTTTAAACGAATTTCATGGGCTAACGTGTGGCACCGCACGTTGCCCATGAGGGCATAACGTCTGGCGCGGACGTTGTGCCCCATGGGGCCAACGTGTAGGCCACACGTTGTCCCATGGAGGCACAACGTCTAGGCCGGACGTTGTGCCCCATGGGGCTAACGTGTGTGGCCTACACGTTGGCGCATGGGAGAACGCAACGTACGGCTGGACGTTGTGCCCATGGACCAACGTGTAGGCCACACGTTGGCCCCGTGCACAGCTGCGTCCAGGCCAGGCGTTGTACCCATGTAGGGCAACGTGCGAGCCACACGTTGGCCCGAAATTCATTTAAAAAAAAAAAAACTCGCCGAATTTTGTGCTCGTCTCGGTGATAATCGTGGGTTGGAGAGGTAGCGATTGGTGGTTAGTGATTTTAGGTGGTGGTGGAGAGAGAGTTGTAAAACGACCAAGGGTATAATGGTACATTTACATAGTAGTTGGGGCGATTTTAAGTAATTTGGGGGCGACGTTTAGAAGTTCAGAATGAGAATATTAAATAGGTGGGCATGTGAAAAGAGGAGAGACAGAGTAAAAAATGATTATTGTTGTACCCAACCAATGAGAGTTAAGGAACATTAAATGAGGGTGTCAAAAGCTCATGTGAAAAGGTGGAGAGAGAGGGAAAAAAGTGATGTTTAAAAATGGAAATAAGAGAAATGGGAACAACATTTTGGGACACCCTAAATGGAATACGGGAACTATAAAATGGGACGGAGGGAGTATACTAGAGAGCTTAGTTTATTGCTGAGAGGGTGGATGTTGATGTGATGTCGGGTTTGACAGAGTGAGAGTTGGTCTTTGAGAGAAAATGGTGGAAATTTTTGGAGTGGAGTGGACGAAGGAAGAGAGAGAATGGGAAAAGAGTGGTGTGGGAAGGAGAATGAGTTGGAGCACCGAATGTTTAGGGTTTGAGTAAGGATTTGGGAGTTTGGGGTATTATGGTTGAACCAATTGCGTCTGGAGACTAAAGGTAACCGACGCAAACAACTCTTAATATTTTTTGTGCGGCGTGATGTTTCATTAGTTGATTTCCCTCAGATCCTTTAAATTCAATTCAACGCACATTATTGTTATTTGCATCGGTTGATTCACAAAACCGGCACAAATAATCTGCGCCAAAACACCTGCCGTCGATTTCTTTGGTGTTCGACATAAATCATCAGACACGAATTAGCGTTTTTATACTAGTGCGGCATTACTCTTGTACAACTACTTTCATATTGGAGCAGCTTCCGGAGAATCCATATAAGTTGATTGAATCTTTTTTTTTTGTTAAGTAAGAAAAAATATATTCATACCAAAAAACAATTACAATCTAAAGTTAAAGCTAGAGGAGAACGAACCAACTAGGTTGGACCCTTCACTCTAAGAAGACTAGCACAACCAAGCTAATTCAAGCTCAAACACACCCAAAATTTCAAAACAACTATACAACACACTAATTATTTTGAATCTTGAGAGCATGTAATGTTTGTATTTTATTATTTTGTTGAATATTCCATGCGGTCTGTGATCATCAAGTTTTTAAATTTTTAAGTTTTGATTTGCGGAAATTATGACTTGGATGAGGCTGATTAATTAGAGTTGATTAATAAGTTGACTTTGTTATAAAATGATGGGAAATTCCTAATGGTGACCTCAAACTTTTTGAGTTTGCCATTGGTGATCCTCAATTTATTTTATTCCCGTTGGTAACCCTCAATTATTGTTCTAGTTCCAAATGTAACCTTATAAAGAAAAAAACCGTTAATTCCATTAACTTTCCGTTAGAATTAATGTCTTGGCACATAAACCAAGGTGCTTCCGGTTACTTTTTGTTTATTTTGACGTCAAAGTTGACTCTTAAGGGCCAAAATGACACTGAACTCCTTACCCGACCAATTTTTAGGCATGAAAAGCAATTTAGACTTTAAATCTGACCCTTAAGGGCTAAAATGAGCCCCAAAACTTTAACCGATCAATCTTTGCGGCACGCAAACCTAGACAATTTTCAAACATGCAAACCGAGACATTTATTCTAATGAAAAGTTAATAAAACTATCGGTTTTTTACTCCATAAGATCACATTTGGGAATAAAATAATAATTGAGGGTTACCAGTGGGAATTAAAAAAAACTTAGGGCCACTAATGGGAAACTCGAAAAGTTCAAGGTCACCATTGGTTCGATTAATTGATGGACATTGGTTCGATTGTTCGATTAATTGATGTGTTAATGCTTTTGAAATAAGGGTTTGAGTTTTTCCCCACTAAGCTAATTGTGAAACAAAAGTGACCTAGCATTAGGAGAAGTCAAATATATAAACAGGAGCCAAACTTTTGAGTTTTTCAACCTGCTTTTTATTTTTCTCACCGTTTAGGACTCGAAACAATTTTCTGGTGAAAAAACTAACAAAGGGTAATGTATGGGCCCATGCACATTATTGTAGCTAGAAAAAAGCCAAAATTAGATTTTTTGTTGCTTCCCTCAATTATATAGAACGCTGCGTTTGAACTAGAGACATTGGTGGCAACAAAACATCTCCCCTTCCCCTGTTTCAACTCCTTCCAAAATTGTCAGGAACGCTGCATAGACTCCATAGTTGCAAGTGATTTGTGCAAAAAAGCATCTAACTAAAATAAGGTATGTTTCTTGATCATCGTTTTATACTTGATCATCGACTAATCCTTCTAAGGAGTATAAAGAATCATGGTCCTTATGTTGTATGCAATCTGGTAACGGGACAGCATGTGGTCGTGAAATTAGATCAAATTACACATAGTAATTATGCATTGAATGAAGGGTTGGGATGCTGCCCTGTTTCGCATCAATTCAAAATACTTCGAATCAGCAAGTGTACACAGACAAATAGTTTTCTGGTAGAAATACAAACACTTGGTACCAATAAATGGAGAATTATTAGTGATAATCCACCAATTAAGGAGAGTTGGGATAAGGTTGTTTTCATAAACGGGTCACTTCACACATACACTAAAACAGAACACTGTATATTATCATTCCATTTCGGAAACGAAACTTTTTTTCGCATTCCATTACCTGAGGAAGCACTTACAGCTTACCATTGTTCCCTTAGTATTTATGATTCATGCCTTTGTTTTGCTTCTTATTTTGGTGATAATTATAGTCGATGTGGCTTTTGGGTTATGAAGGATTACAGCGTTAAAGAGTCTTGGGTGAAGCTATTTATGTTCGAGACTTATCATAATAGGTTTTGGGGTTTGCGTTTGCCTCTACTGCAAATGGGGAGCAAGGAAATATTGTTTGCTTATAGAAGTTTTGGTCTTGCGTTAAATAATATGAGACATGGAAGATGTAGAAACATAGAGGTCCTTGGAGATGTTAATTTCCACGTTTTCACATTCAGTCCCAACTTTTCCAAAAATGCTCTAGGAAGTGATGCTTTAATGGTTCTGCCATTTGGATTTACAATCCTCTGAAATGAAGAAAAATAGGGAGATTATGGGAATTTGTCAAAAGAAGGAATTGGTTTGTTTCTGCTTAGAAACTAGTTAAATGAGTGAAGTGTGTTTAGAGAGGTTAAAATCCCGAGTTGGAGTATAATCCCGAGTCTTGTCACTTGGAGTCCTGCAAAACAAGGAAATCTAGCCCGGGGGTGTTCCTGGGAAAGCTCCTCCGACGCTCAAGTCAGTTGAGATTGAGGTAGAGAGCGAAAGTGAGTAATTGTAGAGAGAGATGCTCTGGTTTGGTTAGGTGAGAATTCAATACCTGCTCATTAATTGGGCTTACTGCTTTTATAATGTTGGGGATTTCCCAGACCGGAAACCCTGTTGGGGGGCATCCATGTCTGTAGGAAAGTTGTCTCCTTTTTATGGTAAAGTTATTTGTTGTCTAAAGAACTAGTGGGCCTCTTGGGAGCATACACATCAGATTCTTTTAGACGGGCCTTGCATAGCACTATTGGACCAGATCATGCGTCCAAACATGGTTTATGTATTTTTGATTGGTCAAGAGGGTTTCTGCTATATAAGTAGACATTTACAATGATTGTACTAAAAAATTTATGTGACTTTAGAGTGCTTTAGATAATTCCATATTTCCATATTTTGTTTGTGTTGCAGTCTTTCTGGCATGTATTTTTTTCAAACCTTCTACGTTGGTTGGTTATAAGATTGAATAATACCAAAGAGGAGGGCTTGGGTACAAATACGTTGGTTAGTTTTTGAACTTCATATTAAAAGTGAGTCATGAGTTTTTAAAAGTGAAGGTCCCATAAAGCCTCACTTCTTCCAAGTTCCAACACCTCATTTCTAGTGTTCCTTGTCAAAATCTTCTCACAAACACCGGAATTAGAAATGGCAGCTTCAATATCAGCCTACTAATGATTTTCTGTTGATTTCAAACCCTTCATTTTACAAACCCTTCATTTTCCGCATACTCTTCACTATTTTGAGGTAATTTTCATTCTTCTCAATATTTTCCTCCAAAAATCTTACCATACGATCCAAAGCAAGTAAGCTTCTTTCATGGAATTCGACGCTGTTTCCCTTTTTTATGATCCAATTCGTCGATAATTTCCAGAAGTCCGAGAAGATTCTAGGAGATAGAACCATCGGATTTCGTGTGTGGTTCAATTTTTCGCAACAATAGCATCTTGCTCAAGAAGTAAACATTGTCAGAGAGAGAAGAAAGTGCGCCATTGATGATTTTGTCGTTGATTCGAGTTTGGAGGAAGAATTTGGGGTACAAATTGAGTTTTTTTTTTCCAACGTTCTTTATCCTTATTACCTTCTATAATCACACATTATAAAACAATGTGAAGTTCCAACATCAAAATCCATGATTTTTTTCAAGGTTTTTTTCAATTATTTTTTTAAGGATAAGAGATCAATTAAAGCACCCATTACTTCAACAAGACAGTTAAACAAGTCTTTTCTGGGTTTTTTTTTTTATAATTGTTTTGTGAAAAGTAATGAATTTTATGGAGTGAACTATTGTGGTGAAATTAGGCTGAAAATGGCATACTGAAAAGAGGAAGAATAAGGTGGAAAAGTGTGTTAGTAGAAATTAGGGGGAATAGGGAGGGGGGAAGGGTGGGAGGAGGTGGAGTAGTGGGTGGGAGGGGGTGGATTTGGTGTTTATGGGAGGAGGAGATAGAAAGATATATTTTGAGAAAGAGAAATGAAAAAAAAAGTGTAAAAATACTTTTTTATTATTATTTAATTGGAGTTAACAGCCAAACTAACAGAAGTTAAGTCAAAATCAGTTGAATAAAACAACCTCCTAAATCTTTTTAGCTCAAATTAATTGGCAAAAGCTTATACTTCCTCCTTTTCCTTAAAAAAAAATAAAGCAACTTCACAACTCAAATATGACCCAATCTGTTTCATTACATTACACAACTCAGAACCTGATGGTATGATTTTTTTCTCATAAGTAGTACTAGTATCAATACAACTCCTCAATCTGTTTCATTACATTACACAACTCAAATATGACCCATTCTCCTGTTTTTCACTAGATTTACTTTCAGGAATGAGAATATTAAAGCTTCAACAACATTAATACTAATTAGCAACCACAATAATCGTAATAAGATTGTAACTCAGGCAATCAAATTCATAGCAGAGTAGAACCCAGGTACCCCCCAAACAAGTCATTGCCTAAGTAGAAGCTAATAAAAGCATATGAAGTGGCAGCTTCAATCTGTTTCTGAGATAATGTGCCAACACTCCAGTCACTCAGAGCTGTAGCAGCAAACCTATCCATCAGATGCTTCTTCACATCTGAATAACACAATTCATTCATCAAATCCAGTAAGCCATACCCTCTATACACTTCTTTCTCCTTAATCTTTGCTGCCAATTGGCCTAGATCGACAGCGTTCCTGCACTTGATCCCGTAATCCCTCTCTAACGCCTCAAGGCAGTGCTTGATCCCAACACCCACAAAGGATAACTCTTGGAGTTGGAGGAAGTTAGACAGAGAACAAGGTGCTGCTTTTAGGTGGAGTAGTTGGATGATCAGGCAACTGGTGCCATAACAAAGCTTCAGTAGTACAACTCTTTCACAAACTTGGTTGCACCCTCTAACAACATTGGTGCTAGTGTAGGGTCTAAACTCTTGCTCAACCCCCAACCCTATTACACATTTACAGTTATTTGCTCGTACATTTTGGCTAATGCTGACAAGCAAGTCATTCAGACTTTGATCAAGCTGAGCCACGGTGTTGATTACCGTGGTTTTCACAACTCTGGTTTCTATTCTAACTTTGTAAGTCATCGACATAGTATTTGTTTAGTGGGGATAATTTGTTCCTAGTACTAGGATTTGAGTTTTTGAAAGGGTATTAAAAGGCAAAAGAGAAAGAGAAAGCAGGTGAAAAAAGAGAGTGGGAAGGTATCAAGTTGACTACTTTTCTATTCCATTAAGTAAAGGTAGCCTCAATTATTGTCCTTCCTGGCCTACAGAATTATACTAACATAGTTCTCTTAACCTTATCTCACCTTCTTTTATGCACTTCATATTTTCATGATTTTTGAGGGAGGGATGATTATTTAGCTCATAGTTCTCTTCACCTGAATTGTGCTGAATAGCACTCATTGAAGCTTATTTTTACAACTTACTGACCCTTATCTCAACTAATTTATCCTGTCATTCAGACTTTGATCAAGCTCAGTTTGGTTGAAAACCGATGGTTAAACTGCAAACTGATGACTAACTGAACTGAATAAACTGAACTGAATTACCCCATAACTGAAAAGTAAAAAACCGATAAGTCAATCAGATTAAAGTAAACTGCAATTAACTGAACTGAAACTGAACTGAAACTCAACCGAAAACAAACTAAACTAAAATTAACTGCACGGAAAACCGATTTAAACCGAATCGACCGGGCGAGCGAAAATGAATCGAATTTAATCAAAATCGTTTCAAACTGTTTTTAACTGAACTGAATCAAACTGAATAAAATTGTTTTTAACTGAACTGAATCAAACTGTTTTTAACTGAACTGTATAAAACTGTTTTAAAATGAACCGAATCAAACCGAATTAAACTGTATTAAATTGTACAGAATAAAACTATCTCAAACTGAACTATTTCAAAATGTTACAACTAATTTCGTAATTTTTTAAATTTACCTAAATTATTGGCGTACAATGACATGACACCTTAATAAATAATAACTACACAAAGATAAAAACACATGATTTCAATTTTCAACTAATGTTTGTATTTAAAAAGTTGAATGCAACTACTATCATTTATGTGCTGTATGGAGGAACTAGAAAAGAAGGAAAAAAATCGCTTATTTGAATCAGGTGGTATCTTTTATTCTACCAAGAAAGCACTTAGACAAATAAGTGGTCTCCTTAGTTCCACTAAAAAGACCACTTAATCTTGTAAGATGATCTATTTGCTCAACATAAGTATAACAACGGTTTACATCGTCATTTTTATTTTTGAATATTTACATATATTACAGTTTATTTTAAACCTTTTATTTGTGTAATTATTGATAAAAATGGAACAAAAAAATCATTCAAAGAAGATGCCATAATTCTTACAAATCTATGGTCACATTAAAATTTTCTAGCTCAAAGCTACACAATTATGCCAGAGCAACTACATCAAATCCTTGATTTCAAAATAAAAACAAAAGAAAAAAGTGTATATAAAAATCTAAGCACATTAAGAGTACTAAAAATCTAAAGTAAGCTAAGAACTAGTTATCACATCCATGTCATCCAACTTGAAACACTTGAATTTGATCTTAAGCATATTGTTTGAGGAAAAACTTCTCCAAATGAACTCCATCTGTGCCAATTAAGAAAGAACAATATTGCATTGGTAACTGGCTAATTGCACTATGAATCCTAATTAATAAATACATAAAAATAATGAGACATACCTAAACTGGATAATAAATTCATCCAGCATAGTAGGCAATTCAAATATAAGTGTAGTAAGAAATTATTTTAATTCAAACACTAAACTTGACAATTCGAACCCTTAACACAACAAAATCAGAACACAAGACAAAGCAATAAATTGAAAAAAAAAGAGAAGTTTTAAATAATTGAGCACATCAGACACAAAGACAACTATTAAAATAATTGAATTAAGATAAATATACAATTACAACATAACAAGCAAGAAATTGACACATTGTACCTTGGAGCTAAAATTAAATATCCATTCTACAACCCAATAAATTCACTTAATCAAACAATTATCGACAAATAAGAAACCAAGAAATACAAAACATAATTAGGGGGGAAAGAATTTTCGTGAGAATGTCAAAATACTCAGAACCAAAGAAGCCAGCATTTTATCAACATCTTAAATCGTCATTATTATTTATTCCCCGATGCACCACAAGTTTATCCAAAAGCTCCTTAGTTTTCACCTCATCTACATTTCGACCGACGAAATCAAATAAAAAAATTCAGTAGGAGTCTTGATTTTGCTCCAATCAACATGCTCTGCTTCTCCACTTCAAAATTCATCAAAACATGCAAAAATTAACACAATCAAAATCGCTAGAATACGAGATTACACCAAATCCAACGGAATTTTTCGTTTGATTCCGTACCTCATGTATCAGCCAACGAGATTGATGAATCCAGATTTCTCATTCTCGCTGAAATCAAGAAGATTACAACAAAATCACAAAAACAAAAGATCTCAGATCTAAAATCACATAGAAATACAAAAATTACGAGAAGAAAAAGATGAATAATGGAGATTCGAGAAACCTAATTTGGTTGAGACCGGAGACAGCAGAATGAAGATTCTCGAGCTTCTCAGCTTCAACAGAGCTGAGTGTAGCAGTGGCAGCCATGAAAGATGTTTGAGAAGCTTGAATTTACAGAGGAGAAAGAGAGAGAGAGTGTGAGATTGAGAGTGGAAAGTGATGAAATGGTGATGAATGAGGTGGTGGTGGTGGTGGTGGTGGTGTAGAAAGAGGGTGAGAGGAGTCAGGGGAGAGAGAAGACGGGAGAGATGGAAGAGGATAGAGGATGATGAAGAGGGAGGCTGAGAGGAACCAGGATGGGAGGAAAGAGGGAGGGTTTAGGGTTAGGGAGAGAACTCAATGGTTGGATTTTGATCTTTCTCAAATCAATGGTCTTAATTCATAATTCATGACATTATTTTTTGACCAATGAGAATTGAGAGTGTCCAATTACATGGATTGCTAACTTAATCAATGGTTGGATTTTCATCTTTTTAAAAGCAATGGCCTTTCTCTCTAAAAACAAAATCAATGGCCTAAACTACTAATAAACTAGTATTGCATTTTGATATTATTATGATTTGAATGTTCTAAATTTATAATTCTAATATATCTGCACAGTATATTGAGCTAGTTTAGCCTAATGATTACCCAACTATACTGATTTTTGTCACATTATACTCGTATTATATTAGCTTGTGTTTATCGACTTAAATCATCATCATCATCACTAAATTATGATCATTCACCATTATAAATCATCATCACCTTGACCATTTATTAGTTTATACTCACATGTGTAGAAAGTTAAGAGAATACATCAAAGATTATTATTATATTTATATAATGTAAGTGTATAGTTATAAGTCTTTCATTGTTCTTATTGGATAACAAATTGTTTCGATTCAAGTAGATGTTTTGAGTTTGAAAGTGAATATTGCTTAATGACGATTAACTGGAATGGAGTATTGTTATCCTTAACAAACTTATCGATTTATATTGACACATATTAATCTAATTTAATAGTATGTTTACATTTTTGAAATTGATTTAACTTAAATACTATTAACTTGAATGCAGGATTGATACTTTCTATGATTCTATCAACTTATTATAAGTCACTGATTGATGGTACATTCATATATTTCATCCCATGACAACTTGCATCAATTGAATTAGATGTTTTAGTTATGAAATGAATTTAACTTAAAGACCATTAAACTTAAATAAATGATTGTTATCTTGAATTAGTTTATCGACTTACATTGGTCTGTTCATTAAAATCTCATCCGACAACAACTTATTCTAATTCAATTAGATAGTTTTAGTTTCAAAATTAGTTGAAATTAAATATGACTAAGTTAAATATAATATAGTTATGTTGAATCAACTTAATGACTTATATTGATACACCCATCTAACCCAATAACTACATATTAGTTCAATCATATGTTTTATGTTTCAAAATGCATCTCACATAAAGAGGATTAACTCAAATATCTTATTGTTATCTTGAATTAGCTTAGCGGCTACCATTGGCACATTCAGTATGTACAATAATAAATACTTGGATTATTTAAGTAGATTTTTTTGTTTCAAATTCCATTATACACTGGAAGACAATTAGCCTAATGATTAACCACTTGCATTAACTGATTTATAAACTAATTCATCATTTTCAATCATCATCTTAATCTTTGACCACAACCAATCACCAATTCATCAATGATAGTTACACATTGGAAAACTATGGAATAATGAAGAATTTGAAATTGAATTTTTCAATATCAGCCAAATGTTGAACCGTTAAGAAAATAATTTTACAGAAAATATAGCAACTTCAAAATGCGCTTTTGTAGACAAATATAGATACGTCTCTTGGTGCTATCGATGTTTTCGACAAGTTTAACCGATGTGACAAAAGTCCAACTGAGTTGAAATTCCCTGCAATGAATAATGACTTGACCCGAAGCGAGACCCGAAGGGAAAAGTTGTACATGGCATAACCGATATCAAGTTTCACCCGAGTCGATGCGGGTTTCCTTAAGAAACTGAAATTAACTGAATCCGAACTGAAAATAACTGTTTAACTGATAGTAATAGGTAAAAAGTCAACTGTTTAAACCAAAATTGTACGGGTCAAACCAAAAGACAACTGTAAACTGAACTGAACTTAACTGATAATTGAATTAACTGTATGGATTGAAACTGAAACCGAAAAAGTTTAAACTGAATCAATTAAGCTTGGAAAAATGAACTGAATTAACTGAACTGAAGTCAACTGAACTGTTTGGTTTGAACCAGAACTGAACTGGTTAACTGAATTGACACCACTAATCACAACTCCTAATACTACATAGTTTAATCAAACATTCAATAAATCTTGAAAACCATACCATAAATACCATATGGCATATAAGCAAAGCTTAGATGAAAAGTCATCCTTCCAATTACAAACCACGCATAGAAGTATTATACTTCTTTTATTCTTTTTCTATTGCAACAATAGGTTTAAACACGGTTTTTAAGGAAGTGAAAAGGTGTGTAATTAAGCATAAAGTTACCCTTTAATTTTGTAGAGTAGGAGAGAGAAATGAACACTTAATAAAGTAAACGTACCTCTTTAACAATAAATTGTGGGTAGGTAAGTAATTAATGATGGTTTTAGTAAGATAAAGTAAGGGTAATAACTAATAATGTTAACTAAAGTTACTTCTTATACCAAAAGTGGAATTGTCGCAATAGATGTGAAGCTACCTAAAGTAGTAATTGTTGCAATATAAAAAGAACCGAGGAAGAAGTATTATGGAGTGACTAATCATAATAACTATTATAGAGTTCAATACGCTTTAAACAATTGATAACCTGCATAAAAACACAGGAAAGCATCCCAACTAGCTGCTTCAATATGTTTTCGAGACAGTGTAGCATCACTCTATCTACCCAAAGCTGTAAGACCAATTTTACCCCCACACAGTTTTAACTGGACAATATACATAATGCTTTAATCGAATCAAACAGGAATAATGATCTATCAATTTCGGACTTCTTAGTTCTCAACAATAGCATCGAGTTAGCTTAAATTGACAGCGTTCCTGCACTTGATCCTGTAATCTCTGCTGAACGCATTAAAGTGTTGCCTCGTCATTTCTTCTTCAATTGTTATTGCGGGGTTGGGAGTGGTATTGCGTGGTGTGTCGTGTGATGCACTGCCCCTTCGTTCCTCTCTCCTTTGCGTGGTCCGTTCTCTTCGTGGAGAAGAGGTAGACTTTTGAAATTTTTACATACCCTATTTGAACGTACTTTTGTCCGATATACAAGAACAAAAGTTATAATTTAGTAACTTTGAATATTCTAATTCTAATTTGAATAGATTTTGTAGAAAAGCCTAGTTTAATTAAATTTCTAATTCTAATTGCGGTTTCTTTCTTCGTTTGTATAGTCAATATTTCTTTTTATACGTTACTTTAATAAAAAATTTAAATATAGTATAAATGGATCTTATCTTAAAGTATTTTTTTAACACTTTCCAATGGTACAAATATTATAATTTTCTGAACTATATATTAAAGGTTATAATCGATTTACTATACTTAAGTTTTTCATTGTGAATGTAACTCTATTTCTTCTTATCCTAACTCTATACATGTATTTTTATTACTTTATAACTTGAAAAAAAAACATCATGGCAGTTAATAAGCGCGACAAATGGTGTCCAATGAGTATGTCAAATGTCGTAACATCGTTAGCTCTCTTTTGGACTCTGCTTTATATATTAGTTAGTTATTATATATAATACTAGTTTTGAAGCCCGTGCGTTGCACGAGTTGTTGTTTATTTTATTTTTTTGCAAATTTTTATTAACATTGTTGATTTTTTGTTGTTGTGAAATGAGATTTTTCAACACCATTGTTGACAACATTGCCTTTACTTTATGTTAATAAAACCATCATTAATTACTCAAATTGCCTCATAAAGTTGCGTTTACTTTATTAACGATTTACCTATCCCCTACGTAGTCTAGTTAACCCCTCTATGCTAAACTACCCATTTTCTTTTATTTTCTTATAAACCATGGCCAAACCCATTGTTGCAGTAGAAAAAGACAGAGAAAATATTTGTCATTATACATTAATTTCTAGATTTGTTATTGTGATATATAAATTTTATATTTTCAATAATCAATTGAATAGCTAAGTTTATTATTAAATAGTATCCCAGTAATTGGTATGACTAACAATAGCTAACACAGTTTTAACACGGAAAATACCCGAACGATACTTTAAGAAAGTAGAGGGAAATAAATTAATAGATGCATGACATAAATAATAGAGAAAAAATATGAGTACCAGCCATAACTCCAACTTTTAAAATAGCACATAAACACTAACGCATGTAAAATAGAAGATGGGAAAGCTAAAAAGAAGATCATAATGATGGTATCATGAATAAAATAGATTAAATATAAAACTAACCTCTATTAATAATCGAAAATATTATTTAAGAGAAAAAAAATATCTTCATCAATCATGACCATATCAAGACTTATCAAACTTACCCCTTTTTTATGATATGCGACCTCAAATAGTCTAGAAACTCGAACCTTGATTTCCCAATTAGTTTTAGTAGAATTAAGTTTATTGAGAAAAGAATAAGATATGACATATAGATGTATGAAACAGAAAAACATAAATAATTGTGTATACAACAAATATTCTAAGAATAAAATAATTAGTCAATTGCATAATACCTCTGCAATGTGGTTGACAAACTTTCATTTGATTCTTCATGTAATGTCATCATGGTATGCTCAAAACTACATATATGTATTTTTTATCTTTATACAACTCAATTTTTCAAAGTTTGATTTTGAAAGACATAATTGCGTCACATATAATACCCTATTTTTATAGTTATTTCTATATGTATTTAAAATAAAGAATAAATAATATGTTATTGTTCATCTAAATACATATATTTTCATAATTTGTAAAACTATATTGTATATAGAAACATATTTCGAGCACTCTCCGATGGTAAGAAATTTATAATATTGCGAATTATGTAGCAAAAGTTATATTCAATTTACATAGTTGAATAATTTAGGTTGTTTATTTAAAATCAGAGTGTAATCTTCACTTATTAAAAACACCTTATATGTATTTATATCTATGTTAAAAAGAATGACATGTCATGTTTAGGTGGAGTTCTCTATAATATTTCTAAGGTTGTTTTTTAAAATCATACTCTAATTTTTTCAGCATCCAAAACTCTAATATATATGTAACTTTATCGGTATAGATTTTAATTTTTGTTGTATAACAAAAAAGTTTCCTTAATAAATTTGGTTGCAATACTAAATTGCTTTGGTTCAGTTGAGTAAGGCTGGTGTTTGGATCCTCTAAAGTTCTAAAAGAACTCTACAATGTAGTTTTTGAGCAATATCAACCATTGAATAAAAACTCAATGGCTCATATATTATCTTTCCAAATCCCGCTCTATTTTTTCTCATCAAAATCCACCCCTTATTTCCCCCCTTCCACCAATATGAGCCTTTGATTTTAAAATGTATGGTTCATATACAGCTCTATCTTGTAGAATTTGATTAAAACTCTAGAGGATCCGGACTCATAAGGCTGAGGTTTTGAAAGATTATATATATATATATATATATATATATATATATATATATATATATATATATATATATATATATATATATATATATATATATATATATATATATATATATATATATATATATATATATATATATATATATATATATATATATAATCTTGTAAAATGGACCTCGTGATAAAATGCTATAGTCACATATAGTACACTATAGTTATAGCTATTATTATATTTATCTAAAAGAAAGACTAAATAATGCCTTACCATTCATCTAGTTAAATATATTTTCATGAGTTGAAAAACTATATTGTAAATGGATCTTATTTTGAATCATATTTCAAGCACTCTAAAATGGTAAAAAATTATAATGTTTTGAATTAGGTAGCAAAAGTTATATTCAATTTACATAATACAATAATTTAGGTTGTTTATTCAAAACGAAACTCTAATTTCTCGTTATGCAAAACTCCTTTTATGTATTTAAATATATGTAGAACTCTATTTTTTAAAATATTTAAAATAAAAAATAATGACATGACAATTCTACGTGGTACTCTCTATTTCATAAGTTGTAGAAATATATTGTAAATGGATATTATTTCGGAGCATATTTTGAGCACTATCCATTGGAACAAAAATTATAATATTCTGAATTACGTAGCAAAAGTTATACACAATTTACATAATATAATAATTTAGGTTGTTCATTCAAAAGCAAACTCTAATTTTAGCTTATCTAACTCCTTATGTGTATTTAAATCTATGTAGAACTCTATTCTTTAATTTTAAAAGATAAAAATAAAATTTGATGATATGTCAATCCGACGTGGTGCGCCCTATGGCCTTGAAATCTTGAGGAGCTCCCTATGCTTCCGAAAAGTTCCTCCTTTATATATATACTAGTATTGGGACCCGGGCAAATGCCCGGGCTTTTTCGTGAAGAAGAGGTAGAGTTTTTAAATATTTACACCCCTATTTTTTGCCGTTATTTTTGTATGATATGGAACAACTAAAAGTTATAATATGATTTTGTCATTATCTTTGACGTTGGTTTATAATTTATATGTCATGAAGAAACTCACTCTATCATTTAGAAACATACTATATCATGCAGAAACTACATCATTTCTGAATAATCCACTATATCATTTCGACACTCACTATATCATGTCGATTCTCACTATATGATTCAGACATTTACTCTATCATGCAGAAATTATATGTTACTTTAATATAAAATTTTAAATATATTATAAATGGATCTTATTCTAAAATACTTTTTAAACATTTTCCAATGGTACAAAAATTATAATTTTACGAACTATATATTAAAAGTTGTAATCAATTTACTATATTTAAGTTTTTCATTGTGAACCCAACTCTATTTATTCTTATCCTAAACTCTATTTGTATTTTAATCAATTTAGAACTCTATTTATATTTAAAAAATAATGTGACATGGCACTTAATGAGCGCGACAAATGGCGTCCAATGAAGACGCCAAATGTCGTGTCCAACCCTAATTCTCATTGAATCCCTAATTCCAATTGCAGTAGGTTACTTTTATACTTTAACCCTAATTCTAATTGAATCGCTAATTCCAATTGCAGTAGGTCACTTTAATATGTTAGTATAGTCAATATTTCCATTTTTATGTTACTTTAATATAAAATTATAAATATAGTATAAATGGATCTTATTTAAAAATACTTTTTAAACACTTTCCAATGGTACAAAAATTATAATTTTACGAACTATATATTAAAAGTTATAATCAATTTAGTATATTTAAGTTTTTCATTGTGAACGCAACTCTATTTATTTTTATCCTAAATTCTATTTGTATTGTAATCAATTTAGAACTCTATTTATATTCAAAAAAAAAATATGACATGGCAATTAATCAGCGCAACAAATGGCGTCCAATGAGAACGCCAAATGTCACGACCTCGTGAGCTGGCTTTTGTACTCTGCTTTATATAAATGGAGACCACATTCTAATTGAATATCTTATAACAATCCTAATTCTAATTGAATCCCTAATTTCAATTGCAGTAGGTTAATTGAATCGCTAATTCCAATTGCAGTAGGTTACTTTAATACGTTTGTATATAGTCAATGTTTCCTTTTATAGGTTACTTTAATATAAAATTTTAAATATAGTATAAATGGATCTTATTTTAAATTACTTTTTAAACACTTTCTAATGGTACAAAAATTATAATTTTACGAACTATATATTAAAAGTTATTATCAATTTACTATATTTTAGTTTTCATTGTGAACCCAACTCTATTTATTCTTATCCTAAACTCTATTTGTATTTTAATCAATTAAGAACTCTATTTATATTTAAAAAAATAATATGACATGGCACTTAATGAGCGCGATAAATGGCGTCCACCAACGAGGACACCAAATGTCGCGGCCTCGTGATCTGGGTTTTGCCAAATGTCGCAGCCTCGTGATATGGCTTTTGCCAAATGTCGCGGCCTCGCGATCTGGCTTTTGTACTCTACTTTATATATTAGTTACTAGTATTGGGACCCGGACTTTTTCGTAAAAAAGAGGTAGAGTTTTTAAATATTTACACCCCTATTTTTTGCCGACTTTTTGTTTGACATAGAACAACTAAAAGTTATAATATGATTTTGTCATTATCTTTGACGTTGGTTTCTAATTTATATGTCATGAAGAAACTCACTATATCATTCAGAAACATACTATATCATGCATAAACTACATCATTTATGAACAATCAACTATACCATTTAGACACTCACTATATTATACAGAATCTCAGTATATGATTCAAACATTCACTCTATCATGCAGAAACTACATATTTTTATATGTTAAAGCACATGTCACGATATACTACACAACCTACTTCAAATCTAAATGTTCACACGAACAACTGGTACTGAGTCGTCTAAACTGAGATGATCGCTGAATGTTTTACCAATTTCTCCCCATAGTGTTACGATAAAGTTTTGTCCACTGCAAGATAATTAATAATTTTAAGACCTAGAATAATATTTTCTATAAAACTACGAATAATAACAGTATTCTTTATGAAATGAAGAACGTTAACCTTGTATGCTCCAATGTGATTTCCCTTTGTACAATTCTTGCTCGCTGTGTCAGTCTACCAATGGCCCGTAGTTGTCCTATTATATTTGCATGAGGGATATAATAATATATATAAAATACATATAATAATAATAATAATAATAATAATAATAATAATAATAATAATAATAATAATAATAATTACCAAAGATAAGTTGTAACATGTATTTAAATATTAAGGCTATATAATGAATAAATAGGAGTACATGTGAGTTGCAAAATTGAGTCACATCGTTTTTGAATCAATTCATAGTCTCCCAACTCAAACCTGTGTCTAGGAATTTTGGGTTCGTCTTCATCAAGAGTTTGAACAGAGGTTGAGAAGTTGAAATATATCACGTGTTTATTTGTGACAGTTCTATACTCTTCTTTGTTGGCTGTCACATTAAAGTATCTAATTATGTAGATGTTCCCCTCCTTGAGCGTGCGTTTGTAGTCTGATGCATCATCTCCTCTTATAGAGCCTTGAATGTGATCTCCCTATTTTAGTAGGTCATTTAGTTTGCAAGGTTAAAACAAAAATAGATAATGTGTTAATTATATAGTGGGGCTTACTTCCTCATTTGCAAGTATTGTTTCAACACCAATAAAATTGTTGGTTCTCGGGTTTATTGCATCCCACATTCTGGTGACCCTAACTTTCAGAGTCCAATCTTGCCTTTCTTTGCTCAAATCCTTGATCAGATTGCAGCTGATTGGTTCAATTGATATCCTTAACCTTTTTATTTACAATAGCATAGCACATAAGTTTATTTTTTGTTCCAATGCTTAAATCATCAGTATATGTTCTAGACCAATGAAAAATTAAAGAAGAAAGTTCAAGAAAAAACTTACCTTTCTTTAGTACTCATTGTGTTTACAAATCAAATTAAAGCACCTGTCATATAAATATGAAATAATTTGTTAAATTATGAAGGATTGGTAATATTGCTACGGTATGTTGCTAGGGTATGTTGTTGCGGTGCCCTTCAAGCCTCAATAGACCAACATGATTAACAATATCAACCCTCTTTCTAATATGTTGACCATGTCCCATCTTATCCAACATTCATATTTGAAGGAGACGAAGGATGCATCATTTGTTTCTTATCAAAGGAAAAGAAAATATGAGGAGTATATTTATTAGAAACAGTACCTTGGGGAAGAACTCAATGTGCAAAGCTGACAGCTAAAAATCTAAAATGTTTAGTTCACGTAATTAGTCAATGCGGAGTATATTTATTAGAAACCGTACCTTCAGTTACTTTAATACTCTAACCTTAATTCTAATTGAATCACTAATTCCAATTGCAGTAGGTTACTTTAATACGTTAGTATAGTCAATATTTCCTTTTATACGTTACCTTAATATAAAATTTTAAATATAGTATAAAATGATCTTATTTTAAAGTACCTTTTAAACACTTTCCAATGGTACAAAAATTATAATTTTACGAACTATATATTAAAAGTTATAATCAATTTACTATATTTAAGATTTTCATTGTGAACCCAACTCTATTTATTCTTATCCTAAACTCTATTTGTATTTTAATCAATTTAGAACTCTTAATGAGCACGACAAATGGCGTCCAATGAGGACGCCAAATGTCGCGACCTCATAAGCTGACTTTTTAATATTCTAATTCTAACATGAATAGGTTTTGTAGAACAACTCTAATTCTAATTGAATATCTTGTAACAATTCTAATTCTAATTGAATCCCTAATTCCAATTGCATTAGGTTGATTGAATCGCTAATTCCAATTGCAGTAGGTTGATTGAATCGCTAATTCCAATTGCAGTAGGTTACTTTAATACGTTAGTATATAGTCAATGTTTCCTTTTATAGGTTACTTAAATATAAAAATTTAAATATAGTATAAATGGATCTTATTTTAAAGTGCTTTTTAAACACTTTCCAATGGTATAAAAATTATAATTTTACGAACTATATATTAAAAGTTATGATCAATTTACTATATTTAAGTTTTTCATTGTGAACTCAACTCAATTTATTCTTATCCTAAACTCTATTTGTATTTTAATCAATTAAGAACTCTATTTATATTAAAAAAAATGACATAGCACTTAATGAGCGTGACAAATGGCGTCCACCAATGAGGACGCCAAATGTCGTAGCCTCGTGCTCTGGCTTTTGCCAAATGTCGCGGCCTCGTGATATGACTTTTGCCAAATGTCGCGGCCTCGTCATTTGGCTTTTGTACTCTATTGGGACCCGGGTAAATGCCCGGACTTTTTCGTGAAAAAGATGTAGAGTTTTTAAATATTTACACCCCTATTTTTGGTCGTTATTTTTGTCTGATATAGAACAACTAAAAGTTATAATATGATTTTGTCATTATCTTTGACGTTAGTTTCTAATTTATATGTCATGAAGAAACTCACTATATCATTCAGAAACATACTATATCATGCAGAAACTACATTATTTTTTAACAATCCACTATATCATTTTGACACTCACTATATCATGCAGATTCTCACTATATGATTCAGACATTCACTCTATCATGCAGAAATTATATGTTACTTTAATATAAAATTTTAAATATATTATAAATGGATCTTATTCTAAAATACTTTTTAAACACTTTCCAATGGTACAAAAATTATAATTTTACGAACTATATATTAAACGGATTTTTCACTAGGTACCCCTGAGGTTTATCAATATTCACCTGGTACCCTCGCGTTTTCCAAAATTCACCAGGTGCCCCTGTGGTTTTGAAAAATCATCAAAATACCCTTAATGACTAACGATCGTCAACTCCGTTAGTAATTAAGGTTAAATCAACCAAATTAACCCCTAACTAACCTAATTAATACTAATTAATCCTAATTAACTCTAATTAAACCTAATTAACCTATCTCTCTCCCTAACCCCTAACCCCACCACCTAACCCCACCCCACCCTACCCCACCCTAATGTCCTAAGTTCCTAACCACCCAAACCCCACCACCTCCCCTCACCCCCACCCTTGCAGCCCCCACCCAACAAACAACATCTCCAACCCGACCCCACCTCACCGTCAACACACCCCGCCACCCCAGCCAGCCCCGCCACCCCCTAACCCCACCATCTCTCACCTACCGGCCACCGCAACCACCGACACAACCACCCCGAAAACCTCCCCCATCCCCTTCCCCAATCCCGAAATCCTCCCCCCTCCCCCTTCCCCCAACCCCGAAATCCTCCCCCTCCCTTCCCCCCCCCGAAAACCTCCCCCCTCTCCTTCCCCGGCCCCTTCCTCCCCCTGCGAACGACCCCCACCCCCTCCACCACCCCCTATCTTGGGTCTCTCGCCACCCCTCCCTCGTCTCCAATTCACCAATTCGTGAGACTGATCTTTTTAGAGGTCTTTCATATTATGATGTATAAGGCAGGTGTTAAAAGTTGGCACGGGTTAGCCACCATATATAGGTAAACTTAAGGCAAAATTTCTGAAACACATATATGCTTTTGGTATGACTTGGCCTTGATTTGTGAAAATAGGCTGTGTGTGAGGCTTTGGATAATGTTATGAATTTTGCTTTGGAATCTTGAACCTTTTGATTTGAATCAGGACTTTGTTGTAAACAGCATGATGAAATTTACTAAGTGATTCTTGCAGCAGAAACATTTAGTAATATAACTATATCTGAATATGCCTGCAAAGACGCTTGAAGTATCGAAAACCGAGGCTTGTGGTGAGTAGGAATCTTTTTTTCTTACATTTTATTTTCGGTATAGCTGGTACAAATGTGCAAATGTATGATTTATTTACTGGTAGTTTTCAATCTAGGAAAGGTTTGAACTTGAAGAGTTTTCACTTGGCTCTTGTCCTCCTAGCTTGGGGGTGCGTGGGGGTTACTCGTGGGGGGTGGTAGAGGCAAGTGGTGTGGGTGGGGGGGGGCTGTGAGGCTGGTGGTTACCGCAGAGAGTGGGGAAGGGTTTCCAGTGGGGTGGGTGGGGGGTGGGGAGGTGTGGTTTCAAGTTGGGTGGGTGGGGGTAGGGGTGGGGAGGAGGGAGAAAGTGGTTGGAAACTTATCAAACCTAAGGGTATTTGGTGAATTAAGAATGTGACGGAAACTTAACGGCAGGGGCATTTAAGTAATTTTTCCAAACCTTAGGGGCACCTGGTGAATTTTGGAAAACGCGAGGGTACCAGGTGAATATTGAGAAACCTCAGGGGTACCTAGTGAAAAAACCGTATATTAAAAGTTGTAATCAATTTACTATATTTAAGTTTTTCATTGTGAACCCAACTCTATTTATTCTTATCCTAAACTCTATTTGTATTTTAATCAATTTAGAACTCTATTTATATTTAAAAAATAATGTGACATGACACTTAATGAGCGCGACAAATAGCGTCCAATGAGGACGCCAAATGTCGCGACCAACCCTAATTCTAATTGAATCCCTAATTCCAATTGCAGTAGGTTACTTTTATACTTTAACCCTAATTCTAATTGAATCACTAATTCCAATTGCAGTAGGTCACTTTAATACGTTAGTATAGTCAATATTTCCTTTTATATGTTACTTTAATATAAAATTTTAAATATAGTATAAATGGATCTTATTTTAAAGTACTTTTTAAACACTTTCCAATGGTACAAAAATTATAATTTTACGACCTATATATTAAAAGTTATAATCAATTTAGTATATTTAAGTTTTTCATTGTGAACGCAACTCTAATTATTTTTATCCTAAATTCTATTTGTATTGTAATCAATTTAGAACTCTATTTATATTCAAAAAAAATATGACATGACAATTAATGAGCGCGACAAATGGCGTCCAATGAGAACGCCAAATGTCACGACCTCGTGAGCTGGCTTTTGTACTCTACTTTATATAAATGGCGACCACATTCTAATTGAATATCTTATAACAATCCTAATTCTAATTGAATCCCTAATTCCAATTGCAGTAGGTTAATTGAATCGCTAATTTCAATTGCTGTAGGTTACTTTAATACGTTAGTATATAGTCAATGTTTCCTTTTATAGGTTAGTTTAATATAAAATTTTAAATATAGTATAATTGGATCTTATTTTAAAGTAATTTTTAAACACTTTCTAATGGTACAAAAATTATAATTTTACAAACTATATATTAAAAGTTATAATCAATTTACTATATTTTAGTTTTTCATTGTGAACCCAACTCTATTTATTCTTATCCTAAACTCTATTTGTATTTTAATCAATTAAGAACTCTATTTATATTTAAAAAAAAATGACATGGCACTTAATGAGCGCGACAAATGGCGTCCACCAATGAGGACGCCAAATGTCGTGGCCTCGTGATCTGGGTTTTGCCAAATGTCGCAGCCTCGTGATATGGGTTTTGCCAAATGTCGCGGCCTCGCGATCTGACTTTTGTACTCTGCGTTATATATTAGTTATATGATATAAATGGCGACCACGTTCTAATTGAATATCTTATAACAATACTAATTCTAATTGAATCCCTAATTCCAAACGTAGTAGGTTAATTGAATCGCTAATTCCAATCGCAGTAGGTTACTTTAATACGTTAGTATATAGTCAATGTTTCCTTTTATAGGTTACTTCAATATAAAATTTTAAATATAGTATAAATGGATCTTATTTTAATGTACTTTTTAAACACTTTCCAATGGTACAAAAATTATAATTTTACGAATTATATATTAAAAGTTATAATCAATTTACTATATTTTAGTTTTTCATTGTGAACCCAACTCTATTTATTCTTATCCTAAACTCTATTTGTATTTTAATCAATTAAGAACTCTATTTATATTTTTAAAAAAATATGACATGACACTTAATGAGCGCGACAAATGGCGTCCACCAATGAGAACGCCAAATGTCGCGGCCTCATGATCTGGCTTTTGCCAAATGTCGCGGCCTCGTGATCTGGTTTTTGCCAAATGTCGCGGCCTCACGATCTGGCTTTTGTACTCTGCTTTATATATTAGTTATATATATATGATGATATGATATTAATTAGATTAGGAGGAGTTAAGTATATAAAAAGTATCCAAAATTTTGAGTTTTTCACCCGTTAAGAACCTTTTTATTTCACTGACCCGACAACAATATTCTGGTGAAGAAAACTAACAAGTGGCTCCCTATCTACTAATCTCCACATTACCTTCACGGTTCACGCCACTTCATCTCCCAAAATTGTCAGGAACGCTGCGTAGACTACATAGGACCATAGTTGCAAGAGATTTGTGAAAAAAAAAACAGCTAAAATAAGGTATGTTGCTTGATCATCGTTTTTATACTTGTTAATCACGAAATTTGGAGTTTTTTTTTCTTGGGTTTCACTGGTTTAGGGTTTGTATATATTTATAAATTCAAATCTGCGATTATTTTAAATGGAAATTGGTGTTTGATTTGTTTGAAGTAGGGTTTGTTATGTGTTTATGTTGTTGATGTGGGAGTTTGAGGATAATTTTTTTAAATGGAAAAAAACTTCTTCTTTGTGCTGTTCAGAAAATCAACACAAGTACTGCAAATTTATATCTGTCTTTTTTCCCTTTTTCGGATATTGTACTCCTCCTTGCGCTTTTACTCTCATGACTCATGATAATTGATAATTGATAGGTGTTACCATGTTTTACTCCCTACTTTTTATCTAGAGTTGTCTCTTTAATGAAACTAGCATTTTTTGCACGCTATGCGTGCGTCTCATATCAACGTTTTTCTTCTCAATTAGTTATTCATCAATATTACAAAAAAATTAGTCCTAATAGATATTTATAATTTTTTTTAGCTTTTAAATATGTTATTCTGATCTTAAATCAATGTTTCGTTGGTTTTTTTTACTTATTTGTTAATCATTATTCAAATATAATATTGAGAAAAGGAAATATAAAGCAGAAGAAAGCTTGTGCTCTAATAAAGAGGAATAATTTGTATATCAGGTTCAATCGTTGAATATTAATGAAGTGGAAGAGTTTGGTTTATATAATAGAGATTACCGAATAATAATCAACATTTAGGTTTTAAAAAATTACCAGTATATTATTAGTATGAAATTCAAGTTATTATTTTTTCTTCTGATTGTGTCAATCAAATTGTCAATTTAATTTTTGATTTGAGTTTTTCACACATATGTAAGAAGATGAAATTATTCTCCTTAATTTAATATTTAATTGAAATTTCAAATTCAATTCCATTATTGACTTGTTTAATATGTATGGCAAGTAGGAAGAATAAAAGATTATTTAATATATATAACAATTTAAATTCATTAAGGGTATATCTGACTTTTTAGAAGGGGACACCATCTTCCTCCCCCCTTCACTTATATAATAGAGATATATATTCTAACCTATTATAAATTTCAAACATTCATTGTTCTGTGGCAATATGTATGACAGAGCTTTTATTGATCTGCTTAAACTCGTGCTTAATTGTACAGGATTAATTGGAAACTTTTCTAGACAATGGTGAAGATAGTGGAATTAATTTGTTCCCCTTTTGAAGAAATTCCATCTCCAATAATAGGGGATATCTTATCAAGACTCCCAACTAAAACATGCTTAAACTCTAAGGTTGTTTGCAAAGATTGGTATGATATCATCACTAGTCGTGAGTTTTCTGATTTACGTCGTTCTTCGGGTTGTTATTCCACCCTATTGCTTTATGGGAGCATGAAGTTTGTGCTGCTTGACTTAGATAAGCACGCAAAGGTTGATGAGACAGGTAAGCTTATTGAAGATGATGATGCGATGGTTAGGTTCATGGGCGGGCGCGGATGTGTCGTTGTGCACCGCACCCGGCCAAAGATAAAATTTCTCCTACTCTCTTTTACACTAAGGTAGTATAATGGAAGTAGGGGTCGTATCCACAGGGAAACAGGGACGAGTTTTATACTTAGCGTGATTCAAAACCTAGATTAAGCTAAGGGCCGAGAAACCTAATAATAATTACAAAGGGGGGTTTCAAGTTGATTTACGAACAAACTAAAACTAACTAGCATATAAACAAAATGAGAAATCAATTATAGGAAGATCTTGAATCCGATTAACATTCACTTCAATTCATTATCGATCATTGAACATCCATTCTAATTATTTCCATGATTATCTATTGTTGAGAATTAATCTCGTGTTCTCCTTATTCTTAGTTGAATAGCACGATCAGCGTGACTATAAAACCCTAACCAAAGGATAACCTAGTCCGATAGCGTCTAAGTTCAATCCAATAGCAGGAATAAACACAGAGAACCAACAGACCTGCTAACGTCATACAAGCGATAAACATTCAACAGTTAATTCAATTTCCCCAAGAAATAACCAAGATGATCAGCATCTGAGTTACTCCCTAGTTTGCTACCAATTGATAAAAGAATAAAACAATCCGATTCTATTCTTAAATCTAGCATTAGATTAATTACACAATCAAACTAGTAACGTTCCTAGCATAATCATGCAAAAATCATAGAAAGCAAGCATAGAAATTAAACCATAATCAAAGAAACTAAATAGAGAGGAAAGATCTCACAATAATGCTTGAAGCTTCATATTAATCTCGTTCAAGAACGGTTCAAGCTATAATCGGCATAGCATAAGCCAATCCCATAATCGAAATCTACAAAAACTAAACTAGAAAATAAAAACTAAAAGAGAAGACAACAAGAGAGGAGTGGAGCTTTGGAGACTCCCTCTCCTTGTGGCTACTGCCCCCCTAGGTCCAAAAACAAGCTTTAGTATTTATACTAAAGCTCAAACATCAGCCAACATTTAGACCGACCTAGGGGTCGCGAGGTGCGAGTCTGGTGGCACCGTGCGAGTGATCTCTGCCTCCAACACGAGCTGAAGAACTGGGCCAAGCCAACAGGTCGCACCGTGCGAGAAATCTCGCGAGGTGCGAGCAAGAAGGTCGCGAGGTGCGACCATGCTCGCGAGGTGCGAGCTCTTGCGCTGGGCTGGCGATGCTTCGCGCGCTGGGATGGCGATGCGGAGCGCTGGGCGAGCTGGGCGAGCGCTGGGCTGGCGAGGTGCGAGCACTGGGCGTGCATGCTGCTGGGCGCTGAGCGATGCTTGCTGGACTGGGCAGCTTGCTTCGAGCACGCGCTGGCTTACGATGATGGAGCGCTGGCGACTTGGCTGCTGCTTGGGCGAGCAGTGATGCTTGGGCTTTGCTCGGCTCAAATGCACTTCACCTTGGAAGCTCGGAATACATGACGTTAACACAAATTATCTCGCAAAACTCCGAACTTCCGCTAAGAGTTAAATAAAACACGAATGTTAACAATTACAATCAAACCCTTAGCAAAGTGCACCCAAAGTTACGTAAATACTACGTGTAACTTGAGCGTATCAAATACCCCCACACTTGAACTTTACTCGACCTCGAGTAAACTCAAAATGAGGATCTCCAAATAAATCATCACCCAAGCTAACGACACCAACCTACACTCCCCATCAACTACATCATCATCATCACATCTTAACAACATCCGCTCAAAACCTAAACGTAAAGGATAATGACTCCCCCACACTTAGATTCAAGCTCACCTGAAATATATAAAGATGTAACAACAACAAAAACCAGCAAACGACAACCAAAATGTGAGCTCAAATCCTGAAGGATCTCAAAGGAGTTGAACTCACTCAAACGCCACAATGAAAATGACAGCTCGCCTAAAACCTCAAAAGATAAACTAAAACTACTACTACAACAACTAATTTAAAATAGCAAGCCATGGAATGAAGACAAAAAGGGATAAATTCCATGCTTACTCCCAAAAACAAACAATTAACCAAAAGAATGTGAAAGCCAAAATAAATCTTCACAAAATCAAGGATGAAATAACCAACCCAACCCGAAAACGCTTTCCACCTTATGACACCATCTCCGGCAAATGAGTTTTCAAAGTACAAAATTCTCTCTTAATCTCTCATTTTGCCTAGGTGCCCTTTCGGGTTTTCATCCTAGCTTCACACATTTCTTTTTTCATCTCACCATCTTACCCGCTCAATATAAGCCATTTTTTTGCATAGGTTGCCCTTTCGGGTTTTCAACCTATTCGGGCCCCCATTTTTGCCTGAGTCGCCCACCCTTGTGGGTTTTCAACTCAGCGGGTTTCATTTCATCACTTTTTTTTTATATTTTTTTTTCATTTTTTTTTCATTTTTTTTTCATTTTCTTTTCAAATTGAAAGTAATATATACAACATAGATATACAACATAGATACATGAGAATGAGAATACCCTCCCCCCTACTTAAACTACACATTGTCCTCAATGTGTCGACAATTAAAAGAAAAAGTAAACTGAAAAAGGGGAGAAATTTGAAAATCGGGTAAATCGAAGTTCGAATGCTCAAAACTCATGAAAAGCAATCCGTCAAACTCAAACTTCTTAACAACACCAACTCAAATCTCATAACTCAACTCACAACCCTCTCCCTCGAATCACTCAAACAAATGACAAGTTCAAAAGTTTAAATTCTTGAAATTTGCACCTAACTTAAGAGATCGAAAAGATACATTAACAATCTCAATCCTCTAGTGTTACCAACTCCTAGCTATTGAAGTCCTCCCAACGGGTTTTCTTTTGTGGATTTTGGTTACAAGCAAATTAAGATTGGTTGTGGATCGTTTTAGTGGGTGGGCGGTGGGTGAAAGAAAATTTGTTGTGGTGGTGGAAATTTGATGAGAAATAAAGAAAAAGAAAGAAAATAAAAAGGGTCTCGGGTTGCCTCCCGAGAAGCGCTGTTGTTTAAAGTCGTGAGCTCGACTTAGTACCTTAAGCTTAATCATTGGGTTGTGCTCCATGTGTGACAATGGTAGTTCCATGTCAATCTCCACTTCAAGTACCTGCAAAATTGATTGAGAAGGACTCTTGCAATGCATCGTTAATACCTAGCTTACTACAACATGGTTGAGCATATAACATCAGATTATATCCCAAAACCTAGCATTAAGTCAACAGCAAACATCAACTAGTAGTACTCCTAGCTAATCCAAGTCATGACCATTAATATAAATGTTTAAAGCTAGACAATAACCAAGATATAGAGTATGAGTCAATCAACCATCCCCAAGAGAGTGGCCAACCAAAAACAAAGAGCACAAACAATACCATCCAAAAATCACGCTAAATACAAACAAGTAACACCGTTTCCCCGGCAACGGCGCCAAAATTTTGGGCGGGCGCGGATGTGTCGTTGTGCACCGCACCCGGCCAAAGACAAAATTTCTCCTACTCTCTTTTACACTAAGGTAGTATAATGGAAGTAGGGGTCGTATCCACAGGGAAACAGGGACGAGTTTTATACTTAGCGTGATTCAAAACCTAGATTAAGCTAAGGGCCGAGAAACCTAATAATAATTACAAAGGGGGGTTTCAAGTTGATTTACGAACAAACTAAAACTAACTAGCATATAAACAAAATGAGAAATCAATTATAGGAAGATCTTGAATCCGATTAACATTCACTTCAATTCATTATCGATCATTGAACATCCATTCTAATTATTTCCATGATTATCTATTGTTGAGAATTAATCTCGTGTTCTCCTTATTCTTAGTTGAATAGCACGATCAGCGTGACTATAAAACCCTAACCAAAGGATAACCTAGTCCGATAGCGTCTAAGTTCAATCCAATAGCAGCAATAAACACAGAGAACCAACAGACCTGCTAACGTCATACAAGCGATAAACATTCAACAGTTAATTCAATTTCCCCAAGAAATAACCAAGATGATCAGCATCTGAGTTACTCCCTAGTTTGCTACCATTTGATAAAAGAATAAAACAATCCGATTCTATTCTTAAATCTAGCATTAGATTAATTACACAATCAAACTAGTAACGTTCCTAGCATAATCATGCAAAAATCATAGAAAGCAAGCATAGAAATTAAACCATAATCAAAGAAACTAAATACAGAGGAAAGATCTCACAATAATGCTTGAAGCTTCATATTAATCTCGTTCAAGAACGGTTCAAGCTATAATCGGCATAGCATAAGCCAATCCCATAATCGAAATCTACAAAAACTAAACTAGAAAATAAAAACTAAAAGAGAAGACAACAAGAGAGGAGTGGAGTTTTGGAGACTCCCTCTCCTTGTGGCTGCTGCCCCCCTAGGTCCAAAAACAAGCTTTAGTATTTATACTAAAGCTCAAAAATCAGCCGACATTTACACCGACCTAGGGGTCGCGAGGTGCGAGTCTGGTCGCACCGTGCGAGTGATCTCTGCCTCCAACACGAGCTGAAGAACTGGGCCAAGCCAACAGGTCGCACTGTGCGAGAAATCTCGCGAGGTGCGAGCAAGAAGGTCGCGAGGTGCGACCATGCTCGCGAGGTGCGAGCTCTTGCGCTGGGCTGGCGATGCTTCGCGCCGGGCCGGGCGATGCGGAGCGCCGGGCGAGCCGGGCGAGCGCCGGGCCGGGCGAGGTGCGAGCACCGGGCGTGCATGCCGGCTGGGCGCCGAGCGATGCTTTGGCCGGGCGGCTTGCTTCGAGCACGCGCTGGCTTACGATGATGGAGCGCTGGCGACTTGGCTGCTGCTTGGGCGAGCAGTGATGCTTGGGCTTTGCTCGGCTCAAATGCACTTCACCTTGGAAGCTCGGAATACATGACGTTAACACAAATTATCTCGCAAAACTCCGAACTTCCGCTAAGAGTTAAATAAAACACGAATGTTAACAATTACAATCAAACCCTTAGCAAAGTGCACCCAAAGTTACGTAAATACTACGTGTAACTTGAGCGTATCAGTTCAACCCTAGATATATGAAGTCGAACAAGGAGTTAAGGACGATCAATGAATGCAATGGACTAATCCTTTTAAGGAGTACAAAGGATCGGGATCCTTATGTTGTATGCAATCTGGTAACGGGACAACATGTGGTTGTCAAATTAGATCAAATTTGTTATAACAGATGTGAGAAAGAACAAATATTGAATGCAAAACAATGAATAATCAGACACAGATTTAACGTGGTTCAGCAACGGAGTGTTGATTACATCCACAGGCAGAGAGAGAATAATTTTATTGATGAGAAGAATAACCAGAATTACAGAGGTGATTAATGTCTTAATCGTCACACAAATAAACTAGGTTTAAAACCTATTTATAAGCAAACCCTAAAATCGCGTTCCCGCGTCTCATTAAACCTCCGCCCGATCGGGTCGGGCGGAATTCGCCCGATCGGGCGGTCTTCTTTACCAGATGAAGAATGCTCCCGGGCCCGATCGGGCGATCCTTGCCCGGTCGTACGCCCGATCGATTTCGGTCACTCGCCCGATCGGGCGAACACGCTCGACGCCATCGGGCGCCCAGCTTCCAAGCAGCAACTTGGACCTTCGACCCCGCCCGGTCGGGCGGCACACGCCCGACTTGATCGGGCGGCCCTGCGAACAAGCAATTCCTCGAACAAATTCAAGGCATAAATCCTACAAATCTCCACCTTGACTTGAATCCTCTCACAATGAACCAGATAAACAGATAACAGACGCATTGAACACAATGCACAGATTCTCCCTGCAACCAGATTTGCCCCGAAAGACACCAGACCAGATTTGTCCCTGAAGGACACCAGACTAGACTAGCCCTTTAGGACCCTAGACCAGATTAGCCCCCTAAGGGCCCCAGACTTGCCCCCCCCCCAAGGGCAACTAACAATCACAACCAGCTTGTAAGTCCAAGCAACCTTGGAACTTACCCTGTGGAACCAGATTCGAACAGATTTGTTGCTTATACTCCTTCCTAGCACAAGTAACACCTTCCTTGGACGGCCCAAAAATGTTCACCTCTCCGACATACAATGCAACACCCACCGTGTCTTCACAATCGTCTCTTTGGGGAGAGTTCCCAAAACTTACATGCCGACCAAGCGTCAAATTTGACTGACTCGATTTTGACAACGAAGAACACGGAATTCCAGATTCAGATTGTGAGTGTTGACAGACTTTTCCCTGATGTGAACCACCACTCCAACCTAGAGTACCTCTGTGCTCCACCTGTTTCTGAACACTACCACAAACAGCCAATGTGGCAACCCCAGGCTCAGATAACGTAGATCCTTGCAACACATACAATGTCTCCCGTTTAACCCCTTTCAGAATCATCTTCGAACCCCTGTAGACATACAACCCTCCACCCTCACCTTTGAAACTGAACCCTTTCTTGTCTAACAGACTAAGTGAAATCAGATTCTTTGTGACCTGTGGAACATGCCTAACATCATTCAAAGTACAAACTTTGCCATCACATGTCCTAACTCTGATGGACCCTATACCAACTGTCTTACAGACCTTACTGTTGGCCATAGTAACACTTCCATCAACCTGTTTATAGTTCATAAACCACTCCCTGCGCGAACACATATGACAAGACGCTCCAGAATCTAAGACCCACACATCACTGCAATGTGCTTGTTCATTAGCAATTAAAGCAATATCATCATCAGAACTGAAATTTTCTGTTGCAACAGCAGTTGAACCAGACCCAGATTCATCTAACCCAGATTTATTTTTCTTTTTAGGACATTCCCTTTTCCAATGCCCCGTTTCCTTACAGTAATTACAGACATCACTAGATTTAGGACCCTTAGAATTCGATTTCCTGGACTTTTTCCCCGAATTCCCCTGTCCATTACCACTAGCTACTAATCCAGCAGCCTGATCGACTGTACCTGTACCAGACGCCTTATGACGAATCTCTCTAGTATGAAGTGCAGATCTTACTTCTTCTAAAGACAGACTATCTTTCCCAACAATAAAAGAATCCACAAAATTCTCATACGACGAAGGCAAAGATACTAACGTAATTAAAGCAAAGATCCTCATCATCTACTTTAACATCAATATTACGAAGATCTAGCAAGATAGTATTCAATTTATCGAGATGGTCCCTAAGAGACGTACCTTCCTGCATACGCAGGCTAAACAGACGTTGCTTCAAAAGCAACTTTTTGGTTAGAGATTTTGTCATATACAAACTCTCCAATTTCAACCACAGACCAGCAGCAGTTTCCTGCTCCGCAACTTCAGTAATTATGTCGTCAGAAAGACACAACATAATCGTTGAATGCGCCTTCTCCTCCAGAACGGCCATCGCAGCGGTAACTGAATCCGTTGACTTCTTTGCCAACGGTGCCCACAACCCTTGTTGCTTCAGTAAAGCAAGCATCTTGATCTGCCACAGACTGAAACTGTTTCTCCCAAAGTGAATTTATCAATTTTCACATTCATCCCAGACATCTTTCTCACCCGGATCAAACACAAAGCTCTTGATACCAATTTGTTATAACAGATGTGAGAAAGAACAAATATTGAATGCAAAACAATGAATAATCGATACGTATTTAACGTGGTTCACCAACGGAGTGTTGATTACATCCACAGGCAGAGAGAGAATAATTTTATTGATGAGAAGAATAACCAGAATTACAGAGGTGATTAATGTCTTAATCGTCACACAAATAAACTAGGTTTAAAACCTATTTATAAGCAAACCCTAAAATCGCGTTCCCGCGTCTCATTAAACCTCCGCCCGATCGGGTCGGGCGGAATTCGCCCGATCGGGCGGTCCTCTTTACCAGATGAAGAATGCTCCCGGGCCCGATCGGGCGATCCTTGCCCGGTCGTACGCCCGATCGATTTCGGTCACTCGCCCGATCGGGCGAACACGCCCGACGCCATCGGGCGCCCAGCTTCCAAGCAGCAACTTGGACCTTCGACCCCGCCCTGCGAACAAGCAATTCCTAGAACAAATTCAAGGAATAAATCCTACAAAATTACATGTAGTAATTATGCAGAGACTGAGGGGTTGGGATGCTGCCCTGTTTCGCATCAATTCAAAGTACTTCGAATCAGCAAGTGTACACAGTCGAATAGTTTTCTGGTAGAAATACAAACACTTGGTACCAATAAATGGAGAATTATTAGTGATAATGCACCAATTGAGGAGACTTGGGGTAAGGTTGTTTTCATAAACGGGTCACTTCACAAATACAATAAAAAAGAACACTGTATATCATCATTCCATTTCAGAAACGAAACTCTTTTTCGCATTCCATTACCTGAGAAAGCAGTTACAGTTAACTATTGTTGCATTAGTATTTATGATTCGTGCCTTTGTTTTGCTTCTTATTTTGGTGATAATTATACTCGATTTGGCTTTTGGGTTATGAAGGATTACGGCGTTAAAGAGTCTTGGGTGAAGCTATATGTGAACGAGATTTATCATTATAGCTTTGGGGGTTTGCATTTGCCTCTACTGCAAGTGGGAAGCAAGGAAATATTGATTGCTTATAGAAGTACTGGTCTTGGGTTAAATAATATTAGAGATGGAAGATGTAGAAACATAGAGGTCCTTGGAGATATTAATTTCCACGTTTTCTCATTCAGTCCCAACTTTTCCAAAAATGCTCTAGGAAGTGATGCTTCAATGGTTCGGTCATTTGGATTCATAATCCTCTGAAATGAAGAAAAATAGGGAGATTATAGGAATTTGTTAAAAGAATGAATTGGTTTATCTATTTTTGATTGGTTAAGAGGGTTTGTGCTATATTAGCAGACATTTTACAATTACTGTACTAAAAAAATTTATGTGCTTCAGATTACTTTATATTTTGCCATTGATTTGACATCGGTCCTTGAGGAGTAGAAGAAGGCCCCGTTAGTTTACCTTCTTTGATTTCCCCTTCGAAGCTCTTACCATGGCGACAGTTGCACGTTAGCAGAAGAAGCTAATCTTGCGCCAAGAGAGTTTCGCGGGAAAAGAAAAAAGTTTTTTTTTCACATACACTCTCACTCTATCAATAAAAAACTATGACCTTCCTTTTGGTCCTCCTCGAAAAGTCCCTTCTTCTTTTCAACCTACTCCATATACAATTCCTGAATTTTTTAAAGTGCTCTTTCAAGTTCTAAAACGGCCCATAATTTGATTTTTTCGAAACTTAGAAAATGAAAGAAAAAAAATGAGATTATTGAAATCCTTCTATATTTAAAAAAATGTCAATAGTAAATCTAATTTTAATATTTGCATAGGATTATTGAATTATTCATTCAAACCCAATTCCTATTGGGCAAATTATTCAATGATCGAATAAAAAATGAAATAGCGAATAGAACAAGGATAATTGAAAATCAAATAGAAAAAGTTCAAAATAAATATACTACGAAATTCAAACACGTTATGGTACTACGAAATTCAAATTGCCAATAAGTATTGTTCAAATATTCAAAAATAAGAAATGCTCGATTAATCCGTAAATAAATCAAATTATATTTTGGAATTTTTAAGAGAAAGGATATACATAGATATATTTCTATATACCATTAATATTCCTACATTTAGTACACAACTTTTTCTTGAATCAACCAAAATTTGGATTGATAAATCCATTCACAATAATGAAAAAAATCCTAAAAGGATTAGTAAACAATATAAAAATATAATTCAGTTTCTTATACTTCCTCCGTTCCATAATAAGTGAAACATAGGGATTGGACACAAGATTTAATAAATTACTTTTAAAAGCCAAAAAGTCATAAAATACCCTTTTCATTATTAAAAGGAGGTGAGAGAAAAGCAAACCACACAAGTTTGTGGTGAGTACTATTGCTATTTTATCACTTTATTTTTTCCATTTAAGGTATGTTTTACTTATTTTGAAACGTTCTAAAATAGTAAGTGTTTCACTTATTATGGAACGGAGGAAGTATATATATAAAAAAATATATGTTTAAAATGATTAAACAACATGCATAAATTGATAAACAATAAACCTAAACTGATCTAAAAAAAACAATTCTTAAAATTGTATGTATTATTCACTATACTAGGCCCATGTTCTTTTAAACTTATCTGAACTAAACTGAACTTATTTGAATTATCTGAACTTAAACCTTATTAGTTCTTATTTGAACTTATTAGACCTTATTCTGTGAGTGTATCAACTGTCAAATCTTATTTTTGCTAAATTAAATTGAACTTATGAGGCCTTATTAGTTATTAGACCTTACATGAACTTATCTAAACTTAACTAAACTTATTTGTTTTCTTATAAAATGGAAAATAAGTTGAATAGATAAGACCCTACAACTTCTTAATTATCTACATGCAAATCCTTGCATCGCCTCTCTTTGTCGTTTAATTTAGTGCCTGTTCAAAGGGGATAAAGAAAAAAAAAACCTTTCACCGTGAGCTAATATTTTTCCGGGTATCGTATGCCATCATTTACTGCGCGGTAATCTGTATTATGCAGAGTATATCCAACGATAATGCTATTAATTAGACCTTGAAAGTACCCTTAAGAAAAAGTAAACAAGCCTTCAAATTCTTAACGAAATGCACAAGAACAATTTTATTTTTCGGGTGCAAATGCGCAAGATTAATATATACTTCAAAACTCATAGGATCTCACAAACGTATTGTAAAAAAGAAAAAATCAAATCTAACCTTGTCACGACCTCAAGATTAATATATCGTCAAAGTTCATAAGATCTCATAAACCTATAAACTTTGTCTACCCACCGAGTAGACTACCAACCATTAATAAAAACTTGTTAAGGATGGTTGTAACGGAATCCAACTCAATATAATTTTTATTTTTTTAATGCTCTATTAGTAGTAGGTTGTCTAACCGGTGGGTAGATATAGCAATATCCATTTTCTTTGGATTTGTAGTAGTTTCAATAAAAAAATTATAATAATGACCTGGCCAAAGACTAGTAAAACTTAAAATAAAAAGGTGGTGGTGGCCGGTAGTTCATACTCCATAATAATGATCACAATCAATAAAAAAAAATTAGTAATAGACACATGGTGGAATGAAATATTATAATCCACAATAAATCTCCAAAACCTTCTATAAATAGCAACACAAATCAGTAGATAAGAAGCACAAGAAAATCTATTATTAGTAATCACAAGAAAGAAAAAAGATGAAAATAGAAGCTAAGTTAGTACTAGGAGTACTTATCCTCCCTCTAGTCTTCTTAGTAAACCAAAGTGAAGCACAACAATGTGGTTCACAAGTGGATTACAAGATGAACTGCACAGAGGGATATTGCTGCAGTAATTATGGGTGGTGTGGTACCACTGATGTTTACTGTAGTGAAGAAAACTGCCAAAGCCAATGTCCTGTGCCTTCACCTCCTACACCACCACCACCGCCACCACCTCCTATGCCACCAAGTCCTATCACAGATATATTTTCTGAGGCCGTGTTCGATCAAATGCTTCTGCATCGTAATAATGATGCGTGCCCTGCTAAAGGCTTCTATACTTACTATGATTTCATTACTGCTGCTACTTCATTTCCCGAGTTTGCTAATACCGGCGACGTCGAAACTAGGTTGAGGGAACTTGCTGCTTTCTTTGGCCAAACCTCTCAAGAGACCACTGGTTTGTTCCAACTTCTTGTCTTCTCTTTTCAATAAATAGCTAATATACATAATGCGTGCGCGTTCTCTTCACGTGAAAATTGAAATTATTAACGAAGCTTATCTAATATTTAGGTGGATGGGAGACTGCACCCGATGGACCATATGCATGGGGGTATTGCTTCAAGAAAGAAGAAACCGTACAAGATTACTGTGTTGTGTCATTTGAATGGCCTTGTGTTCCAGGCCAGATGTACTACGGCCGTGGACCTATGCAGCTTTCATAGTACGTTTTTTTATTTCCTTTCCAATTTCTACCAACTTTTGATTATCATGCATTTTCCTTTTTTTTTTTTTTTTGGTGTTATATTGGGTTTCTTATTTACTCGTCATTGAGCAACTAGACTTGCTACTCTTGTGATACACGGCTTCCGAAAATAATCCTTGATACTAAGAAAAAAATCAATAATATAATCTGTTTATGTAATCAACCCGATATATTAGTCTAGATATAAACACTTGACATTCTTTCGAATGCCAAATGTCCCCATATTTTTCAGAAATGTATGTTTATATATACAGACTAATATATATCAACCGGATATATTTCTTTGGAAAGAAATGTCAAGTGTCAATATCTAGATCTATAACTGGCCTGGTTGACTATTTTTTTTTGGGGGTGAAATAATGTAAAAGTATATTGAGTTTTTTGTCAGAAACAACCTTTTAAAAGTCCCATTTTGTGAGAAACAACCTTATAAATTTTTTTTTGTGAGAAACAACCTTTAAATGCGATTTTCTTGTCAGATCAGACCCTTCAACCATTTTCCGGCATTGACTTGATTTTTCCGGCGAAGACTTTTTTTTTTTACCCCCTTCCCTCTCTTTTCCCTCCAATTTCTTCCTCCCAACCCCACCCCAACCGCCACCACAGAAAACCCTCGCCCCCCTGCACTCCTTTATTCCCGAAACCCCCGCACTCCCCCACCCCGAAAACCGCCCTCCCCTTTCCTAGAAAAGCACCACCAAGACTTGAGTTCCTCACGGAACTCCAAACAAGCGACCCAAATCTGAGTTCCGGTGTGCTGTTTTGGTGGTGGCGGTGTGGTGGTGGCAGAGTGCTACTCGGGATAGGGGTGGCAGGGTCTTCTTCGAGTTTGGTGGAGGAGTGGTTCAAGTGGGGGAGGTTTCGGGGAGGGTGATTTCCTGGTGGGGGAGAAGGTGAGGGTGGTTTTGTCGGTGGGGGTGGAGGTGGGGGCAAGGCAGGATTAAAATGGGGGGTGAGGCTGGAGGTTGGGGTGGGGTTGGGAGGAAGAAATTGGAGGGAAAAAGAGAGGGAAGGGGGTAAAAAAAAAAGTTCGCCGGAAAATTCAAGTCTTCGCCGGAAAAATCAAGTCAATGCCGGAAAATGGTTGAAGGGTCTGATCTGACAAGAAAATAGCATTTAAAGGTTGTTTTTCACAAAAAAAAATTTATAAGGTTGTTTCTCACAAAATGGCACTTTTAAAAGGTTTTTTCTGACAAAAAACTCAAAAGTATATTATGAATCCACATATTGTCGGGATCCGTGTACTCATTTTTACTGAATATTGTTTTTGGACAATTATACACCAAGTTGTACAGCTCTAGCATTACACTCCCAGGCTAATATAGGTGTTCTTTCTTTGGTTATATCATGCAGCAACTACAATTACGGGCAAGCAGGAGTTGCACTTGACTTGCCGCTTCTTTCTAATCCAGCGATGGTAGAAAATGAACCAATTGTTGCTTTCAAGACCGCCCTTTGGTTCTGGATGACGCCTCAAGCACCCAAGCCATCTTGCCACGCCGTCATGACCGGGCAATGGGTACCAACTCCAGGAGATATATCCCGAAATCGGTTGCCCGGATTAGGGGTAACAACAAATATATAATCAATGGTGGTCTCGAATGCAACATTCCGGGGCCAGATACCCGAGTCGAGAATCGAATTGGATATTACAAGCGTTACTGTGATATCCTTGGGGTTAGCTATGGGGAGCACCTTGATTGCTATGATCAAATACCTTTTAGTTGGGGTGTTCTCTCGCAGGGAAAAGCATTATCAGAATAACTAGCTAGCTAGCTGCATCAGTGATCTCTATGTTTATTAGTCCATGAACTAAAAGGAGACTTACTCTGTTGTCTGTTTTCCAATAATCAACGTGTAATGGTTGTATCTACACCTTTGCGCCAAACATAAGATCATAATGGAAAGTTGTGTTAAATTGTCTTATTCTCTAAATTTATCAATGCACTGCTCTAGATTGGCCGGCTGCTCAATAATCTTGCTATAACTTTTACGCAATTTATTATATACACACTTTTTGGCCATGATGTGTTGTGTGCATGCTACATCCAAAACTATATATAGTTTACTTGTTTACTCATCGAAAGTGCTCCAAATGTCATATGCAGGGCCCAAATGAGCAAACAAGTGAAATGAAACAATTGCAAGTGAGAATGAAATAAAACAATAAATTATTAACTTTCTATAATTTTTACTTATTCACTATTGAAGATATTAACAGTTTAGTTTGCGCGTTAAAAATAGGGCTGACAATGGGTCATATTCGGGGCGGATCCAGCAAGACCTTGATCCATACCCGGATTTTTCGAGGTGGATCCAGACCCACCCTAGACCATCTGGGTCTAAAAGATTTAGATCCTTTTCCAGACCCGCTGGGTCTAGCGGGTCCTAGGTCCAAATTGGGTCCTTAAGAGTTTTTAATTCTCAATATCATTTAATATATACGTTTTTTCGTGAAACTCTTTTTTTGCATATAACACGATGTTATCTCTAAAATCGACTATAATACTTAATGAATAATAAATTAACAAAATTATAACTAAAAAAAACTATTTAAACATATTTTAGTTGAAAAGTTTAGTAAGACTATTAAAAATACACAGTATCTATCTAAGTATCATATACTTTAGTATATAGCAATTATATAAATAAAAAAATCATTTGCTAATTCTCCACTACCATTTCGTCATTAATTCTATTTTTTAGAGAATATAGACTTATTATTATGAGCAGATAAATTGCATTTTGCAATTTCAACAATTTTTATTTGAAAAAAATTATAAATGGGTTCATGGGTTGGATCTGGGGAAAGTCTTGGTCCGGTATTATTGGACTCAGACCCATTGGGTCTAAAAAAACTTGGACTCCAACCCTTAATAATGGGATGGGTCCAACATGGTTTGGGTTGGGTCTTGAAGCCACTGCCATCCCTAGTTAAGAAACATGAATTGATGTTGTACGTATAAATTAAAAGAAATAAAGGTAGTAAATGAGTAATTCAAGAATAGAGGACCAGTCAAACCTTACAAAAGTAGACCTTTGAAAACCATCCGGAACTATTATTTAAAGGAAGTTCATCATTATTTCTCGATTAAGAAAATTTAGAACCCAACGTTTATGTGTTTTCTAGGTATTAGTCTTCTTGTTTTGGCACACTATTAATTATTAGGAAAAATTGTCAAGTGTAAGCCAATCTGACCAGTCTTCTCAAAATAAGTTAAAATTTTGATTAACTTAGAATAAGTAAAAGCTTATGGGAATACCTATTTCATTGGGACGAAAAACCTACAACCTAACACCACCTGTAAAAACCCCTAAAAACCCAAGCCTCACCTATTTTTTCTCCCTCTCCCCACCATCACAAAATCAGCACCTCCACTGCCTCTCCTTAAGCCTTTGATCGGCCACCACACCACTACGCTAACCCTCCACCACCCAACTCACCACTAAACCCACCTTATCAGCTCCAAACAACCGAAATTCTGCGCTCCATTGAGAGACCTCCACAAATCAGACCAACATGAAGGGTGTTTCCTGTCTCTCCTCTCTTTGAATTCATCATCATCAACTACCTTTGTGCTGGATTTTATGCCTGAAGATTGAAAATATGACCTGAAGCTTGGAATTTTGAGCTTCAGTTTCGAATTGAAGAATAAACTTCGAGGGGATAAGAACACCATCGAATTCTGAGAATGGTGCGGTCTCTCACAGATCTGGAACACCCATCTTTTCTCCATATATATACTCTTATTTTTCTGGTTTGCATAAATACCAATCGGAACATCAAAAAAATAGAGAATCCAAAGAAGCTTTAATTAAGAGTATGGCTGAGGAAAACTCTATCAACATTCAACATTGAGTGTTTTGATTTGAACTCTCTTCTTTCCTCTAAGGAGAGAGATTATCTCATTCGCAACAATGATGATCAGGTAACCTCCTTTCTCTGTTTCTTTATTTTCTTACAATTATAGATTCCTTTCTACACTTTAACAATTTATGTTTTCATGGGAATTATGAAACTTTGCCTATTTTGTTTATGGGTTTCGTTAGATGATTGATACTTGTTAGATTTGGGTAAACTCCCTTGATTGGAGTGATTTCATTAATCTGAATATATAGGTTACAACATAAGGTAATCCCAACAATATTAGGACACCTAACTAGATTAGAATTCTAAAACTATATCCAAATACAAAATATAATCCTAATATATTTTATATTCTATCACACCCCCGCAGTCATAGCGGGAGGAGGGCGAACGCTAAGACTGGACTTGAACTCCAGAAATAAATGGCGAGGAAGGCCTTTTGTGAATATGTCAGCAAACTGATATCGAGTAGGGACATGAAAAACACGTACTTGACCAATAGCAACCTTTTCCCAAACAAAGTGTATGTCCATCTCAACATGTTTGGTGCGTTGGTGCTGTACTGAATTGCGAGAGAGATAAATAGCACTGACATTATCACAATAAACAATGGTTGCCTGCCGGAGAGGACAATGTAACTCCAAAAGAAGATTACGTAACCAGGAGGCTTCAGCAACAACATTAGCGACGCCACGGTACTCAGCTTCAGCACTAGATCGAGATAAGGTGGGTTGTCTCATAGACTGCCAGGAAATTAAGTTATCACCAAGAAAACAACAATATCCGGAAGTAGACCGACGAGTGTCGGGACAACCACCCCAATCTGCATCAGTATAAGTGATCAGGCGCAAGTGAGTAGTAGGATATAGGTGTAACCCATGATCAAGGGTGCCCTGAAGATATCGCAGGATGCGTTTCAACGCATTATAATGTGATTCCCGGGGATCATGCATGAAGAGGCAAACCTGCTGAACTGCATAAGCAATATCGGGGCGTGTAAATGTGAGATACTGTACAACTCCAGCTAAACTGCGATAATGAGTTGGATCAGAGACTGAAGGTCCTGAATCGGCACTGAGCTTGGAGTTAGTATCAACAGGAGTGGCGGCTGGCTTACAGTAGCTCATGCTGCACGCTCCAAAATTTCATGTGCATATTTCTGCTGAGAAAGAAGCATATATGAAGGAGTACGAGTAACGTAAATTCCCAAAAAGTAGCTAAGAGGACCCAAATCAGACATCGAAAATTCTGTTTTAAGAGTACTAATAAGTCGATCTCGCAGAGAATCAGATGAAGTACACAAGATGATGTCATCGACATATAACAACAGATAGGCCATGTCAGGGCCATGCTTGTAGGTGAACAAGGAGATGTCACTCTTAGCAACAACAAAACCAATCTGCAGGAGATAATGTGCAAACCGCTGATACCAAGCACGAGGTGCTTGCTTAAGACCATATAAAGCTTTGCGCAGACGACAAACATGATGAGGATATCGTTTGTCAACAAAACCGGGAGGTTGATGCATAAAAACAGTTTCCTGCAGATCACCATGTAAGAAGGCATTTTTGACATCAAGTTGATGAATGGACCATTGGCGAGCCATGGCCAATCCCAAAATTGTTCGAATAGTAGCGGGTCGAACGACAGGGCTAAAAGTCTCATCACAATCAACACCCTGTTCCTATGACCTGCCATCACACACTATACGAGCTTTGTGCCTTTCTAGGTCACCATTAGATTTTTCTTTATGACGAAAAAGCCACATACAATTAACAATATTCACCCCCGTAGGCCTAGGAACCAACTCCCAAGTCCCTGTTTGAATTAATGCACTATATTCATCGTTCATAACCGCATTCCAATTAGGGTCAGACAGGGCAATTTTGTGATTTTTTGGAATAGGGGAACGAGAAAGGGGTGCAGGTGGAATGGGAGTTACCATGGCATATTTTGGGTTTGGCTTACGAATGCCGTGGCGAGCACGGGTTGCCATTTGGGGTGAAATAGTCGGGGGTGGGCTGGGGACGCGGTTCGTGGGCTGCGGATATGCGGTGGGGTGTGCCGCGGGCGTGGACTCGTGGGCTGCTGGGGAGATTGCAGGTCATGACCTGCTGGTGGGCTGCCACGCACGGGGCCCAGCTGACCCGTGAGCCACTGGCGCGGTAACTGGCCCAGCAGGAGAGGAGTGTGTTGGGTGGGTATGGACCGCAGGAGGGGGGGAGCCGCGTTGGGCCTGCGTGGGGGCCAGCACTCGGGAGGCGGTATGTGATGGGGGGTTGGTTTGGGCCTGCGCGTGTGGAGGTTCCAAAAGGGGGCGCAGGTACGGGTTTAAGAGGGTAGGGGGATCATCGTGGGCCAAAGGAAAAGTGGGCTGAGTTAATTGTGGATAGGGAAATTGTGTTTCAACAAATGTGACATGCCAGGAGATGAAGTGTTTATTGGTAGACATATCAAAACAACGATAACCTCTATGATTTTTAGGATAGCCTAGGAAAATGCAAGGAGTAGAGCGTGGAGCAAGTTTATGTGAGGTAGTATATGTGAGATTGGGATAACATAGACACCCGAAGACCCTAAGGTGATCATAGGTGGGTGTGCTGCGAAATAAAGCCTGAAAGGGAGTGATCATTGGAAGGGCTTTGGTAGGTAAGATATTGTGTAAATAAGTGGCAGTTTCAAGAGCATAGTCCCAAAAAGTGAAGGGAAGGGAGGCATGAAGGAGCATGGTGCGACTGATGTTATTTAAGGTGCGAATCATTCTTTCAGCTTTCCTATTTTGGGAGGATGTGTGGGGACATGAGAATCGAAAAACCATACCATTATTTAGACAAAATTGTGTGAAGGGCTTATTGTCAAATTCACGACCATGATCACTTTGAAAGGCTTTAATAGGACGTTCAAATTGAGTTTTAACATATGCATGGAAATCGAGAAGGGCTTGGTAAGCTTTCGATTTGTAGGGAAGGGGAACAGTCCACACATAATGAGTAAAATCATCAACAAGAACGAGATAATATTTATTGCCAGAATAATATCAAACGCAGCAGTTGTAGTACGTGTTGAATCATAAAAAGGCAATTTAATATGTTTCCCAATCTGACAAGAGTTGCAAAAAGTAGAGTCATGCTCTTTATTACAAACTATAAATTTATGCTGCTTAAGAAAACTAATAGTTTATGCTCCTGGATGTCCTAGACGATCATGCCAAGTTGTGGATGGAAGAACAGTAAGAGAGGTAGCTAGGCAAGTAGAGGGAGGGTGGTGAGTGACAGGATATAGGTCCCCGGAGCTCTCACATCACGTTATAAGATTCCCGTGCGAATGTCCTTCACAGAAAAACCATAAGGATCAAATTCTATAGACACAGAGTTATCAGTCGTGAATTTACACACAGAAATTAAGTTCTTTATAATTTGGGGAGCCAAGTAAACATGAAGGTGGGATAATGGTTGATTAGGGATAGTGGTGTGGCCATAACCCGTTATTGGAATGCGATTACCATTACCGACTAAGATATGATTTTTAGTGCTCAAATTAAACAAGGGCAAGAGATTACCTGACGAGTGAGTCATGTGAGAGGTGGCACCAGAATCCATGTACCAATTATCATCCGGAGGTTGAAGAGACATGGTAGAGAGGGCAGTGCCCAGCTCGATTGCCGTCATAGGTGGCACCAGAATCCATGTACCAATTATCACATGAGCTTGGGGAGATCCGAAATTCTACTGGGCCAAGGGATGGTACGCGGGCCTTGTCTGATGTGCTGTGGGGTAATGGGCTGGTGGGGAGGCCCACTCTTGACGCTGCCAGGCCTGGAACGCAGCCCAGGTTTGAGGAGTGAGCATTGGGACAACCCACTGTTGGGTCGAGAGAGCAGGCGAGGCCTGCTGCTGCTGCTGTTGGGCGCCCGTGGACTGGTTGTTGCGGTTGTTGTTGCGGTTGTTGTTGCCGCCACGTCCACGACCACGGTTGTTTCGACCGCCCCTTCCGCCACCGCGTCCGCGGACTCCGCCACCCCAGCCACCCGAGTTGTTAGCACGAGGCTGTTGCTGCTGTGTCGTGTTATTTTGGACGGGGGATACCCCGGAATCAGTGGCGTTAGCCACAAACGATGAGGCGGCGGTGGATGTGTCATTCGCCCTGCGAGATTCCTCAAGAAGGAGGCGCGAACGCGCTGTTTCAAAAGAAGGAAGGGGATCCGTTTGTTGGATCATAGATGCGACAGTGTCGAAATCTGTGTTGACAAGGCCCGAAACAAGACGAAGCACCAACTTTTGTTCTGACACGATTTGATCAACATTAGCGAGTTGATCACGAAGGTTTTTTCAATTGCTGACAGTAAGCAGTGATGTCAAAAAAATTGCACAGATGCAAAGCATTAAATTGATTTTCAAGATATACAGCACGTGTATGTTTATTATCCTGAAAAATTGCTTTGAGGTGATCCCAAGTTTCTTGTGCCGTAGAGCCACGATAAAGAATCTTTTGTAAAAGATCTGCAGATATTGTCCCAAAAATCCACTTTTTGACGACGGAATCAAGTCGCTGCCACAGAGCATGTGACATGTCAGGTGGACGGGGTTTGGTGGGATCAATATGATCAAGAACATCATAGGCATGACAATGAATCTCAAAAAGTTCAACCCAGTTTGAGTATTGCACCTTCTCACGATCAAGAATCAGAGGGATATCGTTCTTGATGTTACTGATGGATAACGCAGGATGGTAAGTAGTGTTAGCCGCAGGGGGGGAGGAGGTGGTGTTTTTGGGTCGGACGGTGCACCGTCGGTGGTCATGGTGGTGCAAGAAACAGGTTGCGGAAGCTAGGGCACTCGATTGGATGAGGGCCGAGTACACGAAGAGGATCGAATAAAAAATTCTTGAGAGAATTAGTATAGCTGTGATACCATGTTAGATTTGGGTAAACTCCCTTGATTGGAGTGATTTCATTAATCTGAATATATAGGTTACAACATAAGGTAATCCTAACAATATTAGGACACCTAACTAGATTAGAATTTTTAAACTATATCCAAATACAAAATATAATCCTAATATATTTTATATTCTATCAATACTCTTTATTTTTTTGGTGGGTTTTTTGTTTCATTTGCTGGTATGTGTGATAGCAGTTGGACAAAATTTTCTATGAAACAGTTGCTTTCCCTACCCACCCCTAATCCAATTAAAATTATGGTGGTGGTTGGCGACGGGTTTAGAAAGAACAAAGAAAGAAAACATAAAGGCGAGGGAGGAGACAGAAAGCGGCGGTGGAGGAGGTAGGAGGGAGGCAGTGAAGGAGGGAGGAAAGAGAGGAGAGAGATTAGTTTAAAAAAAATTAAAGTAAATAAATAAGTCCATTTCAAAAGCGACACATGTAATCTTAATCCTATTAAACAGGTTACCAACCGATCAACACCTAATTTGAGAAGGTATACCCACAAGCTTCACTTATTCTAAGTTAATCAAAGGGTTAACTTATTTTGAGCAGAGCACGCAAAAGTTGACTTATTTCTTGACATTTTTTCCTAATTATTAAGGCCCCGTTCTTTTGTACTGAACTGAACTGAACTGCGAGAAGCTGAACTGTGAGAAACTGAACTGAACTGAACTGCGAGAAACTGAAATGCATAGAGTAACTGAACTGAATTGAACTGCGAGAAACTGAACTGAACTGAAAATAAGTCCAAAAGAATAGGACCTAAAAGTATGTGCACTATTTACCGTTTCGCAAACCGATCTCAATCTCTGGTTTTTGGGTCAAATATCAATGCCTCTTGTTCACAACATCTAACCTTGTCCCAACCTCTTTTGCATTTGAGCATATGTGAAAATAGTCAGATATACTTAAGAGTAGTGATTAATTAAAAAGTTAACTAATGATTAATTAAAAAGTTAATTAGCGATTGATTAAAAGTTATTTAGCTTCACAGCTGCTCAAATCGAAAATTGTACATCAACCAGGGCACAATATTGAAAGAAAAACTATCCTAATTATGTATGACATAGGAAGGTTGGCGGAGAAGTTCGACGAAGAAGTTCGTCAAAATAGCCTGAAATGATTTCCACTAGTCAGGCCTCTGGAGTCAGAATGCTTATTATAATACCTTTTTGGAAGCGAAACGGACCAACGAGTCAAACGCACAATGCTGTGATTGATAGGCTTTTTAAGCCATCCGAGTTCGTTTAGGGCCCGAAAACAGCATTTTAATTATTTTCGTATTTTGTTATTTCCTTATTTTGGTATTAGGGTTTTGTTTTAACTATTTAAACTTTATTAGGCCGTCATTAAGAGGAGTTTTTCATCTTTTAATAATATTTCAGAGTTTTACCCTTTTCTGGTGAATTCCGGACCTTTGACAGATTTATAGCTTGATAATCTATTTGTTCTTGTTAAAGATTAGCGCTTGCTTTTCTTTGATCTTTCTGACTGCGTCAGGTGGTATCTGAGCAGGCTTTCACCTGTTTCTTTTCGTATCTTGAACAACCATGGGAGAACCAGTGACCAAAGCAGATCTTGAAGTAGTTACCGTGACTTTTACCACGACACTCATTGCTTTGACTGATCAGATGATTGCGTTAACTACACAGATGAACAACATGCAGACTAATAATAATCAAGGAGACAGGAGAGTGAAACAGAATAAAGTTCCACGAGGAAAAGGAAAGCGAACTATTGTAAAGAGTGATGAAGGTAATCATTATCACAAACTTGATTATCGAGTGAAGGCTGATATCCCTTGGTTTTATGGAACCATGTGAGTGGAGGAATTTCTGGATTGGCAGATTGATGTCGATAGGTTTTTCGAAGTAATGGAGGTTCCTGAAAACAAACAAGTAAAGATGGTGGCGATTAGGTTGAAGAGCACTGCTACTGTTTGGTGGGATACGTTGGTTATACAGAGGCAGAGACAAAGAAGGGGCCAGTTAAGACCTGGCGCCGAATGAAGCAGTTGATGTTGGATCGATTCTTGCCCGAAGATTATGAGCAGATTCTGTATAAGATGTACATAGAATGTGTTCAAGGGAAGAGAACTGTGACGGAATACACGGCGGAGTTTCTACGATTCTCTGAGCGCAACGACTTGGGAGAATCTGAGAGTCATAAAGTGGCTTGTTATATTAGTGGATTGAAGAATTCCATGCAAGAGAAGATAGGCTTGCAAACTGTGTGGACTATGACGAAAGCATCTAGCTTGGCTTTAAAGGCGGAGCAGATAGAGAAATCCCCTCGAAATTTCTCGTCTTTCAAAAGAACCCCATGAAAAGCCATACACCTTGGGCTGAGTCAGCAATGGGTCACAAGTTCGGGTCACAATGACTTGTCGAGTTCCCATCTCCATAGGGAAACACTACAAGGAAGAGGTAATTTGTGATGTTCTTGAAATGGATGTTTGTCATATTTTACTTGGTAGACCTTGGCAGTTTGATAATGATGTGACTTATCGTGGAAGGGATACTGTGATGATGTTTATTTGGGGTACCCATAAAATTACCATGACTCTTGTTTTGAATTTTGACGATAAGTCGGGAGGGAAGAAAACCAGTTTCTTAGTAATGACTTACAATGACAGAGAGCTTGATGATGTTGTAAAAGAAACTGATTACTTTTGTCCAGTAGTGGTTAAGGGGTTGTTAGGTGCTGAAAGGGAAGAAACCTCGATTCCTGTAGAAGTGTTGGAAATCTTAGAGGATTTCAAAGAATTGATTGCTGATGAGTTACCGAATGATTTTCCCCCCATGCGTGACATACAACATCAAAATTGATTTGAATCGTGGTTGTAGTCTACCAAACCTTCCCCACTATTGTATGAGCCCTAAGAAAGGGTTCATTTGAGAGAGTATGAGTCCATGTGCAGTTCCTGTTCTTTTAGTCCCTAAGAAAGGAAATCAGTGGAGGATGTGTGTTGACAGTAAGGCTATCAATAAGATAACTATCAAGTATTGCTTCCCAATTCCCCGACTGGGAGACATGCTTGATGAATTGTCGGGTTCTAAGGTGTTTTCGAAGATGAATCTGCGTAGTGGGTATCATCAGATTAGAATTAGACCCGGAGATGAGTGGAAGACAGCTTTGAAGAGCAAGGATGGGTTGTATGAGTGGTTGGTGATGCCATTCGGTTTGTCAAACGCACCTAGCACTTTCATGCGGTTGATAAATCAAGTCCTTCGTCCTTTTACTGGCTCTTTTGTGGTGGTTTATTTTGATGATATTTTGATTTACAGTAAGAACAAGAAAGATCATCTAGAGTATGTAAATCAGGTGCTACAAGTTCTACAGGAGAACAAACTGTATATTAACCTGAAAAAGTGTACATTCTGTACCAACAAATTGCTCTTCTTGGGCTTTATTGTTGATGAAGAAGGAATTCAGGTGGATGAAGAAAAGGTGAGTGCAATCAGAGATTGGCCCACACCTACATCAGTGACTGAAGTTCGTAGTTTCCATAGCCTGGCAACTTTTTACAGGAGATTCATCAGGGATTTCAGTACCATTACCTTCACCGATAACTGAATGTTTGAAGAAAGGGAAGTTCAATTGGGGAGATGAGCAGGAACGGAATTTTTCTTTGATTAAAGAGAAGCTATGTAGTGCCCTAGTGCTAGCCCTTCCTGATTTTGATAAGGTGTTTCAAGTTGAATGTGATGCCAGTGGGATAGGTATTGGAGCTGTTCTGTCACAAGAGAAGAAGCCAGTGACTTACTTCAGTGAAAAATTGAGTGACGCTAGGCAGAAATGGAGTACTTATGATCAGGAGTTCTATGCTGTGTTTAGGGCACTGCGACAGTGTGAGCATTATCTGGTTCAGCGGGAGTTCATTTTCTTCACTGACCATCAGGCGCTGAAGTTTCTTCACAGCCAAAAGGTGATCAATAAGATGCATGCTCGGTGGGTGAGTTTTCTGCAGAAATTTCCTTTCATTATACAGCATAAATCAGGCGCTCTGAACAAGGTGGCAGATGCGTTGAGCAGGAGAGCTTCCTTACTCATTACTCTAGCTCAAGAGATAGCGGGTTTTGAGTGTTTGAAGGAGTTGTATGAGGAGGATGCTGAATTCAAGGAGTTATGGTCCAAGTGCAGTAAAGGGCAGCCTAGTGCAGATTTCCATATTCGAGATGGCTACCTTTTCAAAGGTGATCAGTTGTGTATCCCTTGTTCTTCCTTTAGAGAAAAATTGATCAGAGATCTGCACGGCGGTGGGCTTGGAGGTCATTTGGGGAGGGACAAGACCATTGCTGGTTTAGAAGAGAGGTTTTATTAGCCGCACTTGAGGAGAGACGCTGGCGCCATAGTCCGAAGATGTCATGCTTGTCAAGTGTCCAAAGGTCGGTCTCAAAATACTGGTCTTTATATGCCTTTGTCTATTCCTGATGACATTTGGCAAGATCTGGCGATGAATTTTGTGTTGGGTTTGCCTGGTACTCAACGGGGCGTGGATTATGTTTTTGTGGTTGTTGACCGATTCTCCAAGATGACACATTTCATTGCTTGTAAGAAGACTGCTGATGCTTCAAATGTAGCAAAGCTATTTTTCAGGGAAGTGGTGAAACTTCATGGTGTTCCAACTTCCATCACTTCAGATAGGGACACCAAGTTTCTTAGCCATTTTTGGATTACTCTTTGGGGGATGTTTGGGACGGCACTGAACAGGAGTTCTACAGGTCATCCATAGACAGATGGGCATATTGAAGTTACTAATAGAACACTAGGGAATATGATTCGTAGTGTTTGTGGCGAAAAACCAAAACAGTGGGATTTGACTTTACCCCAGGTGGCGTTTGCATACAACAGTGATGTACATTCGGCTGCAGGGAAATCACCATTTTCTCTAGTTTACACTTCTGTCCCCAGGCATGTGGTTGATCTGATTAAGCTTCCTAAGGATCCTGGAGTTAGTGTGGCTGCTGGAAATATGGCAGAGGAGATCGTAGCTGTCAAGGAAGCTGTGAAGGCTAAGTTACAGGCTATTGGGCAGAAAAATAAGGCTGCTGCTGATAAATGCAGGAGGGTTAAGGTGTTCAGTGTGGGCGATGATGTGATGGTGTTTCTGCGTAAGGAGAGGTTCCCAGTTGGTACCTACAGTAAGCTGAAGCCACGCAAGTATGGCCAGTTCAAAGTGACTCGCAAGATCAATGACAATGCCTACGTGGTAGCTCTTCCGGATGACATGAACATCTCCAACACTTTCAATGCTGCTGACATTTATGAGTATCATGCAGATGAGGCTCTTTATGAAGATACGAACTCGAGATCGAGTTCTTCAAAGGTAGAGGAGACTGACGTAGGAAGGTTAGCGGAGAAGTTCGACGAAGAAGTTCGTCAAAATAGCCTGAAATGATTTCCACTAGTCAGGCCTCCGGAGTCAGAATGCTGTGATCGATAGGCTTTTTAAGCCATCCGAGTTCGTTTAGGTCTCGAAAACAGCATTTTAATTATTTTCGTATTTTGTTATTTCCTTATTTTGGTATTAGGGTTTTGTTTTAACTATTTAAACTTTATTAGTCGTCATTAAGAGGAGTTTTTCATCTTTTAATAATATTTCAGAGTTTTACTCTTTTCTGGTGGATTCCGGAGCCTTTGACAGACTTATCGCTTGATAATATGTTTGTTTTTGTTAAAGATTAGCGCTTACTTTTCTTTGATCTTTCCGACTGCGTCAATGTATTATTATCTTTTATCAAGAAAAATGTTACGTTGTTAGATTATTCTGACAATTAAGAGTAAAATAAAAAATATAACCAAAAGTAGGAAGCCTGGACCAATACTAAGCCAAAAGATGGAAAAAAATAACTTCTACAAAAATAAAAATAACAACAATTTTAAGAGGTACATGGATTGGAGGTTACAACACCGTTCTTTCAAGCGAGTAATCTAACGAATCGAGAAGGATATAATTATCTAAAGTAGGATAGGAAACAAATATAATTACAACCTTGGGTGCAGAAATAATACGACCTTTTTTGGACAGATAATCTATTACTCGGTTGGGCTCTCGAAATTTGTGGTCAATTGAGCAAATAATAAACTAAACGAGCAAAGATCATATATCAGCAATGAGAATTTGAATAATCCATCGGCAGGAGTACTGACCTTGAAGAGTTCGGATCACAATCTAATTGTCACCTTCAATATAATGATTATGGATATTCTAATCCTTAACGAAGAGGAGCATTTTTCAAACCCCAGGTTTTAGCTAGCAACCAGAGTGAAGTGTAACCAAAATGATAGGACTAAACTGCCAAGAGGAGACTAGAAGAATCACGGAGGATGACACCGGCAGAAGCTGAGGAACCAATGATGGAGGCGTTAAAATTAAGTTTATAGCACCTATGACGTGGAGCATCCCATTGAACATGAATTATGGATGGGGACCTACAAGAAGGAGACGAAAAAGCAGTGAAGGAAAGATCCATCATTAAACGAGCAATCCATTCCTGATGCAGATGCCAGACTCGGTATTAAATGCTATCAACGTTTATCGAACTATTTTAAAAAACAATAGAATAATACGTGCTATCCATATACTCCAAAGGCTTTATATAGCAAACCTACTTAAAAACTTTAGGACAATAATGGAATATATGAACTCAAACATTGCTCTAGATTAGTAGGAATATTATAATTAAGTTTTGGACTTATATGATTGGAAGTCAAAATTGGCTAATAGCAGGACAAGAGAGAAAAATAAATGATTCATTGTCTATGTAAAATCCCTTTTAATTCCATTAGAAGAGATTTAGCAGGCTACTTATATCAACACCAGAACTCATTTCCTAAGTTACACCAAAGTTAAGCGTGTTTGGTAGTCTTGGGATGGGTAGCCTCCTGGGAAGTTCCTCAAGGTGTGCATGAGCGAGTACAAAATGCCGGATGGACATTTGTTGGTTATTGACGAGAATTGTTGGTCTTTGATGCGCATTAAGGGTGTGTATTAATATCCGATCTGGTTGATCCGATCTGTGGTCCGATCGATCCGATTCGATTTTTTTGTTTTCGGATAATTCAGAGTAGGTTTTCGAAAATTTTCGAATCGGATATGGACCAGAAATTTTCATTTTAGAATATCCAAAATATCCGGAAGATAGGGTTTTTTTGGATTTTCTTGGTTATTTTTTGAGATCCGATTCGAAATTTCCGAAAATATTCATTCTTAGGATCGAATATCCAAAAGTATCCGATGATCCGATCCGAAAGTTATTTTATGGACTTTTCCTCTGAAAAATTTAATGTTTTAGTTATCGGATATCCGGTCCCATTTGAAATTTCATATATCTTATTTTTCGGATCGGATTCGATCACATTTTTCCCTATCTGAAATTTTAGGATCGGATCAAATTATTCGAAATGAACACCCATGATATGCATTGGTGACTATCGCTAGACTCGAATCCATATAGGTGAGGGTGTTACAAATAGTATCAAAGCAACCCTGCAACCGCCTGCTGATCGTGCGGATAATTAATCCAAGGTTAATCTCCTAGTGGGGAAGGATTCTTGGGCTATATCACCGGCTGCAGTCGAATATGTGATTAGTTTCCAGGTTGGGCTACTCATAAGCCATTAGGCTGAATATGTGGAGTCTTCAAGCGCAACGAGGGTGTTGCCATCCTCAAGTGGAGGTGTATGTAATTTCCCTCATAATTGCTTTAAAAGTGATTAGCAGGTGATTTATACCAACAAGATAGATCTTTCTTTTACATAGTTCATTTCCTAAGTTACTGCAAAGCTAAGTTAAGTGTGCTTGGCTCGGAGTAGTCTTTGGATGGGTGACCTCTTAGGAAGTTCATCAGGGTGCGCATGAGTAAAGACAAAATGTGTCGGAAAAATTTGTGTTGGTTATTGAAGATAGTTTTGACCCTTGATACACATTCGTAACGATAGACTACTCGACTTTGCATAGGTTGGGGTGAGTGGACATCAGACCAACCAACTACTTGAAGAAAAAAAAGGAAACATATCCACCAAAGCTAGCACATTAGAATTCGGTGTCCTATCTCATGCCACCTTTTACAATAGATCTTGAATTACTATCTATCTATATTATTATTAAAAAGTGTGGCCAAGACATTTTATATTGTCACATATTGTTGCTTGTTGTGGCCTCTGTATAGAGGACATGGGTTTTATAAACTTATAACTAGTTGTGCTCAAGCGATAAATGCCTCGGGTAATGTAATAAGAATAAAATGATGTAGTATATGGAGTTAATATTTTACCTCAAGCATAATGAGTCATAACTTAGTGCTTAGATAATCACTAGAGTAAAAGGTGAAGGGTTAAAGATTTTTTTGCAAATTTGTTTTTTATTTCATGACCAACAAAATACTATTCTATAAAAATGTAATGTCACCTATGACATAGCACATTTAAACATTTGAGCGAGGTAGCGTGTAACCGCCCGCACTTCCGAGCTTCTGACTAATCACGCTTAACATACAGTAATCACAATCAACACTTAACAAACCTCGAATTTACATTTATTCGCAGCGGAAACATAACCTTACAAATCGATCCTGGATCTGTGGGTCAGGGGCCCACAACAGAACAACTTGAAAACCAAATAACAAATTACGAATACATCCAAACAAGGCATCTAACTATAACCTCAACCCACCATTTCATAACATAAAGATCTTCTTCTTGCTCAATAAACATAATCCAAGTCCTCGACATCAACCCTGCAAAATCACTAATGATGAACTCTGCCCCCACCAGGACAGGTTCCAAGAACAAAATCAGAAAAACTGAGTACACACACTGTCCAACCAGAAATTCATTTTAGTGGCTTAAAATATAGTTGCGCAGTTTATTACTCATCAAGTGGAACAACCCCAAATTCAAAATAATTAAGATCAAATAGTTAGCAATGTTTTTATTACAACACCAGCAACCCTTAATTAGACCGTCCGATAAAGAGGACACATACATCTACTTATAGATAATAAGTTTCTTTCCATAGGATAAAGTTCAACAATAGTTGTAAGTTCACCCCTAAACTTCATTTTTAGTGGCTTAAGGCCATTCACATACAATTCATGCTAGAATTCAGTATGCTTCACAAGTAAGCTGCTTGCTTAAAATTTCAGGATCACTATCCTTGCACAATCGCATTAAAGTAAGAATTTTTATCATGAAGATCACCACTTAGATCATTCAAAACCCTCTGGGTCTATAGCTTTTAATTTATTTGGGTAAAGCGAACACGAATAGAGAGGGGCACCTTACACAAGGAGCCGACTGTCTCTAAACTAATGGAGGTCGTCACCCCACCGTTTAAATATTTATGCTTGCAAGCCTTAACCAGGACATGTCCCATTTTTAATATCTGCTGGACTTCACCCACCCAGCGAGGGTTCGGAAGGAGATCACCCATCCTCCAAGGGTTGTTGTTCATATCGTACCTTATTTGGTATCGGCCTTTACCCACTTGTATCCATAATTTACTTACATAAATAGTTTAAATGCATAGTTTATCAATACCACACGTGTTCCAAAGAAAACATATTCATCCATGGAGAGGAAAAAGAATCACAACTACTATAGTATCGCTAATCATTGCAAGACTTGAATCTTCTTTTGAAATCTTTCGCTTTACGTTAACAATTTCACATATTAGTTAGGTATAAAGATATAAGGAAATAATCAATTCTTTACTGCTTGTGAAAGTCATATTGGCACTTAGTGGAACTTTAGAGAAAGGGTTGAGTTAACTTGATCATGTGGAACTTTTGTCAACATAATTGCAGCAAAAACACTGAACTTAAAATGAACATAACTTCCTGCTCGGTACTTCGAATTAGGAATTTCCGAAGCTTAACCTCGAGAACATTTAGATCATGACTACTCAAAGGAGCAATACCCGCTCTATAACACATATTGAGCAACTCGCTCCAAAAATGTTGTTTACTTTCCCCATAAAACAATAACTATATTATAATCCTTATTTTCTCAATAACACAAATTTATATTTTTCAAAACTTATACTCTTGTTCTCAATTCGTATCGCGTATTCAATTCGAAAGTGTATCAACAAATAAAACTTCCGACCGTAAATTAATATAAATCAAAACAGAGTTGAAATGTAATTAACATATCCAAAATGCCTGAAAATAATCTTATTATAACACAAACTCGAATCTCAAAATAATCTTACTTACCTCAAATATTTTTAAAGGAAGTAATATACATAAAACGTATTCGAAATCAAGTATCTTTCCGCAGTCGAACCCATAACATAATCAAAATGTAAAATATGTTTCTCAAAGACTTATAAGATAATTAACTATTATCGAGACCCAATTATAATCTCGTACAATTAACCTGTAATATTTTACTTGTAGACTATAAGGTATCCTCTAACACGTTTTGGCAATTCCCTTCATCATAATAGCTTCTCTTTGTACTTGGACTTCCGTCATTAACTTATAACATCTAAACTATAGCATTCCAAAATTCTCATGTTATGAATTTCCCTTTAAGGGTTTTCTTATCCCCAATGCATGAACTCTCATTTCCATAATATAACCTTATTTCATTATCATAAATCACCTACAATTACTATGGCAAGTCAAAATATCTCACTCCATGTTTCCATGTTATAATTGAATATTCTATGATGCAATTTTCCATATGAACTTTAGTATTTCCCAATACTCAAACTCGTTGTCCTGATCCTTCTTAAATTTATAATTCACAACCATATGTCCCATGTATTTGTACTAAAAGCTCATATTAGTCTTAACACCATATGCATAGTATTGTCATTATATAACTTTAATTACCAAGCTCTATATTATCTAGATTTATTATTATTTATCCCAACTTCCATTTATATAATCTTACTCATCTAATAGAAGAAATTATGCTCCAAACTCTTTTACTTGACCCCTTTGCAGATATGATCTTTTATTACATAAGTATTGTAAATTATACTTCTCTAATCGATACTCCTCTAAATCACCACCAAGATATGAATTCTTTTTTCACTGATACGACATTCTTATCTCAACTCCTACTCCTTAATATTTAATATCTCCTATCTCTAATACTTATTTTGGCTACACATCCTCTGAACTCACAAACCTCTCGTAACAACTCAATTAACCCATAAATCAATATTTGACATTTGAAATTCACATCCAAGTCACTATTCTCTAACTACCTAATCTAAGTCCACCACATAACATCTTCATTTCTTAGTTAGAACCTCCCAATAATTACTTTGTCCTTCAATTATGACATCATAGACCTTCATTCTTATGTAACTGAGCTCCATAGTATTTCCGGAGATATCTTCGGGTGATACCATTCAACCTTGTTTATACGCCACAATTAAATCTTAGGATAGTTGCCTACTTCTAATAATACCCTCAAAGTGACAATTGTATTTCTTAAACATAACTTCACAAGTACCCATCTCACACCAAACTCACTCTTACTTAGATTCCAAACTCCATAAAACATAATTCATCGATGATACTCTATAAAGATATAACTTGTTTCACTAGACTTACGTGTTTCCGAACTTAAATCCGAAAATAATGTTCATTAAATTGACCCAAATTTGAGAGACTTTTTCTATGAGAACTTCTTCATAAAAAATTAAGTAGGAGTAAAGATCCTCTTCGTCATTATTAGAACTAGAAAAACCTGATTTATAATTTCCCGAGTCCATATTTGCTCATAACTCAAATTCATAATTTCCAAAATTCATAACCATATATAATCAAATCTCAAACCATAATAAAGAGTCTTTCATACTTTCAGAATTCCATATAAAACTTATATCACGAATATTTTGACAATTGTCTTAAACCTGAAATTTTAACTCAACGTCCTTGATCAAAATTCCTTTCTTTTTCTCTGAAACTTTCAAATATAACTATAGTTTAAATCGAAAGCGAGTTCATAAAGATATCGAGTCGACGTCCCGGCTTAGTTCGTAAATCGGAGTACTTGTTGTAAAACCGCTTATATAGTTAGATATACTAAAGATCCTTGCTTTAATTCTCATAGCTACACTTTCATATAAAAGATCAACTTACTAAGCATAAGAAATCTATTATAAATTCGATGTGGAAAACAAGTAGGTTTAATAATATCACACATCTATATTCTTGAAGGATTCAACTACCTCCAATCAGTTCTTCATAAAGATTTCACTCAATAAAACTCATCACATATTTAGCTTTCGCTCATAGCTTAAAACAAGATATGTAGTCAACAACTCTTGTAAACACATAAATAACACTTTGAATAATTTCGTGTTTATATAAAAGGCTTATTAAGCTTAGCACATGAAATCACATAAAACACGGATATAGATTCGAAGGTGGAAGGACATGTGTGTACCTTGAAACGATTCCCAATAATTCGACATTCTGGATCAACAACTATAGCTCGAACTTCAGAAATTATCTCCATATACACACTCCAACAACGACCTCAAAACAATAGCAATAATCAATAAACTCCTCTACATGAGAAACTAATCTAAATAACCTTTCTTAATACAACCTACTATAATGATCGAATTAAATCCCACAAGTAGTAATTAATGAAACCAATTCCATAACTCCTAATTTCACTTCGCAATAACTTCAATCAAACCTATTACCAATACTAACAATCACTAACAAATTATATTAACTCACATTAGAATCTATAAACCCATAACTAGCTCCAATTACTCCAATAATAATAACAACTATTCTAAATTTAATCTCAAATACTATGGCAAATAATCCCACAAGTAAACTTAGTGAAATCTGATTTCCATTTTGCAAATCAAAAACAAGTTTGCATAGCAAAATCAGTTTAGCCTCTTAACTTAAGCAAGATTAGCCACACATAAATCAAACCAAGCGACTCACTTAACAAATCAGTTTTAGGCTCAACTTTATACTAATTAACATGGGTTATACTTGGGCTTGGGAATTGAATTGATAAACTCCAACATCAAACTAACTGAAATCAAGAGGGATGAATTACCTCTGCTCTAAGGAGCACGGATGAACAGAGGAGACAGCGGGAAAGCCAATCTCCGAGCGGCGGCGACAACAAGCACCGCACGCACAAACGCGAAGAGGACAGAACGGAGGAGCAGCAGTAGCAACACCGCACACAATCACCAACAACCACCACGAGGAGGAGAGAGAAGACGCGAACAGGGAAGCGAAACGCAGCAGCAGCACCGTACGGGAGAAAGGAAGCTCCGACGAGCTTGTAAACGCCGGCGAGGCAACGGCACGGAGAGCGGGAGAGACGAGAGACGGGGGGGGTTGAGAGAGGAATCAGGAGAGAGAAAGCTTAGGGTTTGGGGTTTCTTTCAAGAGAGAGAAATGGGGTTTGGGGGTGTTTGGGAAAAATGACGAGAGAGGAAAAGAATTTGGGGGTTCTTATTTCCTCCTTATACCGACAAAGATAACAAAGGGGGGGGGGGTTTGATGGTTCATGAAAGAAACCGACTTTGATTTTCCTATTTGGCTAAACACCACTCAACTAATTGAAAAACCCAACATATAAAATAATAATAACTTCATAAAATCAAATAAATAATTATATTACAAACACGACAAATAAAATTCATACTCAACTTAAATAAAATAAGATTTTTCGAAACATAATTAACTTAATAAATATAATCAGCATTTAATAAACGCTCTTAAAAATTGGGCTATTACATAGCGGCTCATGGTAGACAACAATTTTGGCCCAAGCGTTTTATTAAGGTACAAAAATTAATAAATTATATAACAAAATCTAAACACTATAAGAAGTTTGATTTTTTTTTTGAAGGGTTATAATAAGTGTTCCGGTATGGAATAAATGTCTTTGGAGTGAACCGATATCTTTGAATAATGTAAGCCGGTTTGATGTCCTCCAAGACAGAACACGTAAACTAACCTTGGGGGTTGATCCGAGGAACGCTCCTCCGATGCCTAAGTCAGTAAAGGGTAAAACTGGTCTATCTCAAGTGGAGTATATTAGTATGTGTGAACGTACCTTATGACTCAGATCATGGGGTATTTATAGGAGCCGGTAGTGTCCTTGGCAAGGTAGGATACTGCTCATATTGGTTGGATACATTTCTATCCTCTTTTGATACTTATCTTTAGGCCCATAGGCGCATAGAGCAAGTACTGGATCAACCCAGGCCCATTTAGGAATGGCCCAAGTGATTTACACCGGTAAGGTATCTGAATGTAGCCGGCACGGTGTAGATGCCGGTATAGAGCTTAACTCATTCCCAGTCAATGGGACTTCCTTGACAGTGTTGACCATGTCGGTCGATAACGGTCTAATTGGACCGGTAGGGAACTTAGACAACCCCCATACAACTAGCCCCCAAGTTGGTATGTCTGAGAAAGACATATTTTGCTTAGTCAATAATGAACCGTCATGGGCCATTCGAAAATCACGCCATCACGCTAGAGTCGTTAGAAACTTCCGGAGATAGGGTTAGCTTGTGCAATACGAATCGTTGCCTTGATCTGCGTGATGACTTGACTAGTGTGTCAATAACTGCTCACAGCTATTTCCGAGCTGAAATCCACGTGGCATGATCCGGACGGGAAGACGAAGAGTCGCTTGATCTGAGCCATGAAGCCCTCTATAAATAGAGTTTGATCGATCTCCCTCATTTGCTCATTTCCACACTGTTCCCAAATTTTCGAGCATTAGCATTACGCGAATCCTCTCTGAGCCCTAGCGTCTTTTTAGTCTTCGTCGTGACATCCTGAGCCATTCTTACCAGCTTTCTTGCTGGTTGATTTTGGCGATTGATCGTGCTTTTCTCTTGCCTGCTTTCTCCATCCACGTATTTCACTTCAAGCATCCTCTTTTAGCAGTATTTGCATTTTAATCATGTCGTCCAGTTCTGATTCCCAAAATTCATCTGAGAACCTCCCTTCCATGACCAATAGCGACTTTAATTCTAAAACTAAATCTCCTAGCCCCGCTTTGTCTGCTAATTCACAGATAGCAGACTTGACCAAAGAACGTAGGATAGCATGAGGAGCCGGTGCTATATGCCTCCCCTTTGACCGCTATCAGGGCCTTTGGGGCCGCTATAGGTGTGCCGGTATACGGCCAATAAGGTACAATGTTGGGGTTAGCCGAGCGCTCTCCTTTGCTATTTCCCTCACTGGCCGGCACCTCTAGGAATCCCCCTGGCGAGCCCTCATCCTTTAAACCGACAGAGGTGTTGGAAGAGGGGGCACCACTTATTCCTTCGTCTGATGACGAGATGGAAGAGGATGACGGCAGGGAGGAAGATGATGAAGTTTCTTCTGTCGCTTCTGAGGATGTGGACAGCGTCCTCCGTGACATGATGAGGAGTCGATGTCTCTGGAGGCTGACGACGATGAAGATCTGTTCCTAGTCAAAATCTTTAAGGCCTGGAACATATGTTTTTCTGAGCTTACGCCGTTATCATGGCGTAACCTGATTTGCTATGCCTGGACTATTCGGTATAAGAGGTTTCCTGAGACTTTAAACCTCTTCTGGAAACTTCATTAGATAAAAGAGGACGGATCCGCTAAGGGCAAGGGTAATGGAAAGAAGAAGAGATCTAAGGCCGACAAGGAACTTGGCCAAGGTGGCTGGATGTCCATGTACACCAAGCAGGGGAAGCTAACGGTGTATCCAAAGTTGACGTCACTGAAAAACTGGCAACCCCGCTTCTTTTGAGTCCGAGTGCCGGATGACTTTCCCTTGCGCCAGTATTGGACAAGACCCCGACCTAGGATGGAGCACATCCCTGATAGGCATTTAACATGCCGGGAATTGGTGGCCTTTGATTTTTGTGAGGCGTCATCCAAACCGGGTCCCCAAGGACGCAAACCCGTCTCGGTGCCTCTGATTTGGCTTCCTCATGCCAATTATATTCTAGGCAACGTCACAACGTGGCTCTCTCTGCCTTAGGCTTTTGCCAAGCTGAACCAACTGGTAATTAAGTGTTATACCGGTGGTCTAGACTTTGTTTTTTTTTTTTTGCCTAATGCTGACGTGTGATCTTTCTTAATGTCAGGCCGCGAGCATTTGATCCAGGAAGCTTTGCACCTCAACCAGAACTACATCCCGATATCAAACATGCCTCCCAAGCCCCTCAGGAAGTACACTTCTATTTCCCCCAGCATCGGAGGCCGGGGTGGTAAGCAAGGCCGAGGAGTCGGTCGTGGCAATGGTGATGATGCCGGCCACGTTGTCGAATAAGTGCCACCGTTGCCGGCTAGCAAACAGTCTCCTGTCGTTCCTCAGAAGAGGAAAGCTGAAGGACAGGCCGATAAGGAGCCCAGAAAGAAGGCTTTAGCAAAGGAAGCTACTAAGGAGTCTATCGGCCCTGTTGTCCAGGGGGGAGACAAGGAGCCCCAAGGGTGAGTAGCCGAGGTCGGGACCTCCTCATTACGGTCGAAGATTTACAAACAGCAAACCTTGCCCAACGTGATTCCGGAGCTGGCGAAGTTTGTTGCGATGGGCAAGACCGAGTTCATCGAGCATCCCGACGTAGATGTGCCGGAAATTATCCTGAAGAGATGGACCCGGTCACCAGTCCGGGATGGCGAGCTATTCAAGCCAAGCTCAATGTCCTGGACGATGAGTCCTTGCTGTTGGACCGTCCTCTGGAAGTCGGTAATCTGGGCTACCGACTGCTGAAGGGCTTTCAACTGAAGTTTGACATGCCGGTAGAACAGGTTCATGCTGTGGCCGCTGTTCATGCGCATAACCTGGCCGTGGTAAGTTGACACTATACTTTTTCACCAAGTTTTGTCCTGGTGTATTTTGATGTAATCTTAACCTTTTTTATGCTTCTTCTTTCAGTCGGCTCATTTTGGCAAAGAGCTATGTGACCTCTATCGGTATTACCAAGCTGCTTATATTGGTGAAGTAGATGGTCACAAGGCCACCAGAGAGGTGTTGGCCGCTAAGGATGCTGAGCTGCTGGCCGCCAACACTGCGCGGGATCAGCTCAAAAACGTGAAGGCCGATCTTGACAAGGCCAAGGCTGATTTGAAATCAGCCAATGTCCTGAATAAGGCAAACATTATCACCCTGAAGAACAAAGACATTGAGCTGCATAAGCTAAGGGAGGAGCTCATGGCTCGGGAGGTCAACGCCGCTGCTGAATACCGCAAGTCCATGGACTTTGTCCGGCGTTTGGCCAATCAGTACAATGGAGGCTGGGCGGCCGCTATGAGGTCTGCCAAGCACGCCCTGTCTGGCATCGAATGGGGAAAGATGGAAGATGCTCACAGCCAACGGCTCTTCGAGATCCTGGTTGAAGGGGAGGAGCTGGACTTTGGCATGACTGAAGCTGATATCGTCAATGCCGACCCCCGTGTTGAGCTTGATGAGGAGGAGCCGGACACCGCCTAGGAGAATGCTGACAATGAAGTCAGGGGTGACCCGACTGATGAGGTCGTTATCCTGGACCAGAGTCCTGGCGGTTCTCACCAGAAACCAGCTGATGGTTCCTTGGAGGAAGCCGTGAAGGCGTCTGGTGCTGAGGCCACTGTAGTTGGGGCATCAGGGTCCGAAAAGGCTCTCGCTTCTGAAGTTGCCCAGGGTAATTAGTTATAGGCTTTTCTTCCCTCTTTTGTTTTTGCCGAACTTGTCCCTGTCGTGCCGTCTGTGGCCGACTTATTATTCTTTTTGACGTAGGTTGTAATTGACTTGTTATTAATGGAATATATTTTTTTTGCTTTACTCGTTGTTAGTGGATGGAATATAACGGTAGATCCACTAAAGTCATAAACCGTTAAATAGATTGTTCTACCTATCTTATTCCGGCAGATCCACTAAAGTCATTGACCGGTTAAGAATAGGGTTAATATTTGTACACGCTTTCTTGCCGGCAGTCTCGTGTTAGGTCGTTGACTAGCAAGAGGTGTGAGGGTCGCTTCCTGTCGGCAGATCCAAGAAGGTCATTGACCGGCAGGAGGCGTCTGGGTTTGGCAGATCCATCTAGGTCATTGACCAAACCCAAGTCTTGTGTCTGCTTCATTTTTTTCCTGACGGCAGATCCAATTAGGTCATTGACCGTCAGGGAACTGGCTTCATTCTTCCAGCTTCTCTTGACGGCAGATCCACGTAGGTCATTGACCGTCAAGGAGCTTAACCTTGATCCGTTTAAGTTTCTCTTGACGGCAGATCCATGTGGGTCATTGATCGTCAAGGAACTTGCTTCATTCTTTCAACTTCTCTTGACGGCAGATCCACGTAGGTCATTTTCCGTCAAGGAACTTGGAATAAACTGTACACATAGTATATTAGAAGATACTCATCTTATTAAAAATGGCTCTTCCCGGTCTTACCGGAATTATTAACTTGAGAGTAATTAACACTAGTTTTGGCTGCAGTGCCACACTATTGAGTACTGCTAATCATGGCAACATTGTCGGTTTACTATTGACTATGCAATTAAACTAGGAAAGCAATTAAACGAAGCATTTCTTAAGCACACTGGCATTCCAGCTGTTCTTGAGCAGCTTGCCAGACATATCCTCCAACCGGTATCCTCCTGGGACTATTTCCTCCTTCACTAGGTAGGGTCCCTCCTAGTTGATCGTCAGCTTGCCCGCCGCATGGGCCTTTCCTATAGCCGATGTGCGTCTGAGAACTAGGTCTCCTTTCTCAATCGGCCGGCTCTTCACTCTTTTGTTGTAAGCCTTACTTATTCGATCCTTGTAGGCGGCCGACTTGAGTTCTGCAGCGAGCCTTACTTCTGGCAGGAGATCGAGGTCTTCTCGTTTTAATTTGTTATTCAACTCCTGGTCATAGTTCTGGATCCGCTAATTGGGCAATCCGACTTCGACCGGTAGCACTGCCTCGGCACCGAATGCTAGCCTAAACGGGGTTTCCCCAGTTGCTTCTTTCTCGGTGGTCCGGTTGGACCACAGTACCGCTGGGACCATGTCGGCCCATGCACCCATCAAATCATCCAGCTTCTTCTTGAGTGCGTTCATGATTTGCTTATTGGCTGCCTCAGCTTGGCCGTTGCTCTAGGGATGACACACTGATGAGTATGTGAACTTTATGCCGTAGGGAGTTAGGAAATTCTTTAATGGCCCGCAATCAAAATGGACACCTTGGTCCGTCACTATCCCCATCGGAATTCCGAACCTTGTGATAAGGTTCTGCCAGATGAACTTCTTGACCTGATTCGCCGTTATCTTTGCAGTCGGCTCAGCCTCAATCCATTTTGTGAAGTAATCAATTCCTACTATCGAGAACTTTTTCCCCAGGATGCTGGGTGTGAACGGCCCTATGATATCCATCCCCCACTGAGCGAAAGGGATTGGATTCAGGATTGGCTGCAAGTCATTTGCCAGCTGATGAATGACTGGTGCAAACCTCTGGCACTTGTCGCATTTCTTCACATAGGCTTGCGCATCTGCCAGCATTGTTAGCCAGTAGAAGCCAGCTCTCAGGCCCTTCAGTGCTAGCGTCTTTCCTCCGATATGATTTCCACATACTCCTTCGTGGATTTCCTCTATGATCTTTGTGGCCTCGTAGGCCGTTACGCACCTTAGGAGTGGGAGTGAAAAACCTTTCTTATATAGCTACCCCTGAAAAACGCGAAACCATAGGGCTTCTCTTTTCAGCTTTTTCGCCGCCATCTTGTCGGTAGGTAAACTGTCTGTCAGTTTGTACGCCAATATCTTATCGTACATTCTTTCCCCCGACTGACTTCGTTTACCTCCGCTTTGGCGGCATCTATGATCCTTTCCGGCAGCATCTCTATCATGACACTGCGCTTGAGAAATGTAGTACTTGAGCTTGCTAGCTTGGATAGGGCATCAGCAGCCATGTTCTCAGTTCGAGGAACCAACACTATCTCAAAGCTCTATAGTGCGGCTGTTATCTGTTGTACCTTCTGTAGGTACTTTTGCCTTACCGACTCTCTGGCTTCGTAGGTGCCCTCGATCTGGCTTGATATGAGCTGGGAATCGGTTGTCATCCGCACTTTCTTGGCTCCAGCCGCTATGCACAAGCTGATCCCTGCTATTCCCACTTCGTACTCTATTTCATTGTTGGACGCTTTAAACCCAAAGCGGACAGCATATTCAAACGTGTCCCCTTCCGAAGACGTTATGACCACCCCGGCACCTGCTCCTGTTTAGGCCGCTGAGCCGTCCACAGATATATGCCAGGTACCGGCTGGTTCCTTAGCCTCTTCGCATGCAGTCTCGACAATGAAATCGGTCAAAGCCTGAGCCTTGATAGCTGTACGTGGCCGGTATTTGATGTCGAACTCAGACAATTCGATTGCCCATTTCAGCAGCCTACCGGTTGTGCCCAGCTTATGAAGCGCTTTCTCTAGCGGCTGGTTTGTTATAGCCGGAGCTTTCTTGCCGCTATCAGCACGACGTATGCCATTTTCTCCAGCAACTCGTATCTTTGCTCTGCTCCAGCCAGTACATGGCTCACAAAATAGATCGGGTGCTGCTGCTTGTCCTTTTCCACCAACAATACAGCTGCTACCGTCTTGACCGACACCGAGACGTACAACTACAACTTATCCCCCATCTCGGGTCGGGTAATGGTCGATAACTTCTTGAAGTGCTCTTTGACGGCCTCAAAGGCATGTCTCTGTTCATCACCCCATTCGAACTTCTTGTTCCCCCTCAGGACCTTAAAGAACGGTAGGGCCTTCTCGGCTGACTTGGAGACGAACCTAGTCAGCGCCGCCATCCTGCCGGTCAGCTTCTGAATGTCCCGGATACTATTGGGTTCCGGTAGCTCACTTATTGCCCTGACCTTGTCAGGGTTGGCGTCTATCCCCCTCTCACTAACCATGAAGCCGAGGAACTTGCCGGATCTTACCCCAAACACGCACTTCATGGGGTTCAGCTGTATCCCCCGTATTTTTATAAATTTTATAAGTATATTTTAATATATAGTTATTTATATTTTAATATATTTTAGCATTTAATGATTTTATATTTCAAAGGTTGACTATTTGAAAGTCAAAGGAATTGTTTTAATAATTTATCCAAGTCAAATATTTATTAAAGTCATGCTTTGAAAGTACTTGAAATGTTGAAATATCTATTTGGATTTGAAAAAGGAGTTTAAGTGGGCTTGAAGAACCCAAATACTAATTCTAGTGATGTTAGGAGTTCAATCATTATTCCTAATATTCATCAAACTATATTTGAAGCCCAATTGCCTTTTTCTAAGCCCACAAGGGAAACACCCATATAAATACCTTGAACCCCAAAACTGGCGCCTCACTCTCCTCTTCCTCCCTCTCGGTTTTCTTTCTTCTCCTCCTAGAAACACTTTCTTCTTCGCCAAGAAACGTCACAACACCACAATCTCCTCCACCACCGCCGAGTGTAGCTGCTGTCCGCTTCACGCCGGCGCTTCTTTGTTTCCCTCTCTTTGTTGTGTTGGTTAAATTCTTTTCTTCCTCAAGTTTTGATTAAAGATTATGTTTTTATATTTTATTTTAGTACTAATTATGATTAGAGGCTTTAATTTACTGTTTTAATGGTGAATCAATGATTATATAAATTATGTATTGAAAGAATAAAATTTCAGATTTGATTATTATATTTAGTTTGAGTTTTAATTATCCAAAGCATGAATTTTTAGAGTGTTAAAGATTGGAAAATCTTAGTAGCATGTTGTAAACTATGAAATTGATTTAACTTATGAATTTAAGCATGTTTAAGTATGTTTAAAGGAAGTTTTAATAATTTATAAGTTGCTGGAATTTTAGAAAGGTTGTTATTAATGGAGTTTTATGGATTTTAATGACTAGTATAGTAGTACTATGCTAGGTAATATAAGTAATTGAGGTTTTAATGATAAAAACAACTTTTAAATATTTTTAAAGGGGATTTAAAGTATTTTAAAGTTGCTGGAATTTATTTGGAGGATTGATTATAAATTCTATTGGTTGTGTTAGGCGGAGAATTCTCTCTAGGCGACTTGTGAGTTGGTTAAAGTGGCATCCCAGTTTGTCTACACAAGGTACGTACATAGCTATGTGTTGTTTGATGTAGTATCATGATTTTAGGAAGGAAAAGTTATGTAGTATCATGTATAGGAACTTTTGTGAGTTCATATATGATTTCTATTATGATTGGATTTTACATGTTTTATGCCTGTGTGCGAACATGTTGATTTTAAGAATTATTTATGAGTTGAATATCATGTTTGTATGGAATATTGATGCAAGCATGTTGGTTGGGAACTTTATTTATTAATTTGCATGATGGAATTAATATATTTATTGAGTTGAATCATGTGTTCCCTTATATTATTATTTTCACTACTATATGAGGACTGTGGGCCTTATTTGGTAAGTTGATAATTTATGCCTATGAAAGGTAAGTTGGTTGTTTGCTAGGTTCAACAAATAAGAAGGATTAAAATAAGAAGGAATTAATCTTGGGTTGTAAGTTGTATGATCACTTATTTAATCCTAAGATAAAAAGGAGTTAAGTTATGAATATTTGATTATTTGTTATCTGTATTGCTTGTGTGTCATAACAAGTAATAGTTGGTAAATCATGTAAATTGTAACGTGGATAGTAATAAACTTTAGACTGGTGCACGTCTGAAGTTGGACAATCAGGAGTTGGGGTACATGGTGAGCGTGCCATGGCTTTTTCTGGGAATTGGATTGATCACCGTTCCTATTTTTATTCAAAGGTTCCTCGATATCGCAGGTCACTATGGAATACGGAGTCGCGCCCGTATTTCGTCTTCCTAGGTGAAGGCTGGTTTTTAGTTAGACAACTCGGTCCAATAATTATTCCATTAGAGTAATAAAAATGTTGTGAAAGTTTAGTTCAGTAAAAGTTGTCTGCAAGTTATTATACTATTATTAATTCCTGCCTACTATTTATTAGTATCATGTTAGGAATGTTTATGTATTATTATGTAGTACTCAGCTTTGCTGATTACGTGCTTTTGTTGTGTATGTTGATCATGGCTTTGCCTTATTGATCCTGTGATGACCCATTTTGGTGAGCAGTCTCTAGGGATCAATAGTGCATAGTCCATCTAACAGGTTCGAAGATGGTGCATCATTGGGATCGGGATTTGGAGAGCTTGTGTAGTTATGCATTGTACTGTTGATTTATACATATTTGGTTTAATTTGGTTTAAGGTTGACTTTGGTTTTGTTAGTTGGTTTTGGAGTTGACTTTATTGTCGACTGAGTTTTATTTATAAAGTTTATTATTATTGTTTTCCGCTGTAAAATTCTGAATAAGCCGATACGTTATCACACGGGCGCACTACTACATAATTGGTCTAAAGTATCACCTCAAAAGTGTTACTTAAAGGCCTAAAAGTGTTGCTTTAGACAATAGGTAACACTTTTATAAGTGAAACATCTGCCCGTGCTACCTATTCTCTAAGGTAACACTTTCCAATGCTAATATTTCACTTTGTCAAGTGTTACTCAAAATTCTCTAATGTAACACTTTTCTGAAACTAATGTATCATTTTTATAGTGTTACTTATAATTTTTTATGTAGCACTTTTTCATCTATAGTAGCATTTTCTATGTCATATCTTGAATTATAGTAACACTTATTAGATATTATGTATCATTTTTAGTTAGCATACGTAACACTTTATTAGATATTAGGAAACACTTTTATTAGCTAGCTTTATAGTAACACTTCTATTTCATCGTGTCTTATAGTAATTAACATTTTTCAATTTGTCGGCACATACAAAATAATAATACTAAAGATTACAAACGTAATAAACGAATAGGGAATAGAATAATATTATAGATATAAATGAGTACAAACACTCAACGATCATTGTAAAGAATGAGCCAAAGAGTTGTATTCATCAATTGAAATCATATTATTGCGTTCAAAATATAAACAGTTGATATGAAAATCCAGTAATAATATATTTAACTCTCCCAAAATAAACCTAAATCTATCTTAAGATCGTTTCTTTCTTTCGTCTTCAATTCTAATCGCCCTATCCATGCATGCATGTTTCCCAAAGAATCAAGTCTACTTGATATTCTAATTTATTATCTTCATCATCCTGCAGTACGAGCAAAAAAAAATAAGAATCTTCAAAGTATTATATCATAATAGGATTAGTGATATACTTGTTGTAAAAAGAAAAAGAGGCATAGCAAGGCACTGCACTGTTTGTAGACCTCTAGGAAAATAACAGGATATAAAGGAATCTTGGAGCGCTCAGCTAAATACTTGCTAGAGCTCTCTAACTTGTACTGCTGACTATAGTACGGGAATTGCATGATATTCAGTAGAACAGGATAGCTAGGCACTATCCTATAAATTCAAGCTACTGCTAATTTAAACAGGTGAATAGCATATTATATGACAATTTCAATACTAAACAACACAGCTAAATCCAAAGACCTTATTAATGAGTTTAGTCCTCATTATGTAATATCAAACAATAACCAATAAACTCCAACTTATAAAGCCGAAAAACCCTAATCTAATATGCGAATATGAACACACAACCAGGCCAAATCCTTTGACGAATTAAACAAAACAAGAAACAACTACTTAGACGAAATTAACAAAATTACGAACAAGAAGTGAATGGCAAGAAAGCCTTGAACCATATAATTATAAGCGTTCTTACTATTTGAGGAGATAAAGCACAAAACTATACATACTAGTATGTTACAAACAGGGAACTGCTAGCTCCATGATGATATTCGACATACAGTTCCATTAAGAAAGCCTTGAATCATATAATTATAAGCGTTTTTACTATCTGACATTCAGTAAACATATCCCTCGAATTATAGATTTCCAACATGAAGAAAGGCAAGAAGTAAATGGTTCGTTACTTGACCAAAGTGAATTTCCAAAATCAGATTTCAATGCACCAGTAAATCTACATATGATACACCCAAAGACTCATAGACAAAGTTATGGGTTTATGCTTATGATCCAAAGACTGAAAGGTGTAGAGAAACTCAAGCAAAAGCAAAAAAAAGTTGCATTATCAGTGACTAGTGGCATCATCAATTCATCATATACATTGATATTATTCCGCAACGAAACCAATAAAAACAAAATCTGTCATATACAACTCTTGTTTATCCATGCAATATTTTCTTCATCAAAAGGAGAGAGTTAAGACAAATAAAAGCTGATGTGACCCATCAATATACTAGCATACTACATTTTCATGTGATGATATATCTTCATATCGCAGTTGACACAAAAGAGAGAGTTGTGAAACCCTCCTTTCAAAACAACATGTTATCTATAGAGTTGTGAAACCCTCAAATTTCAGGATCCTGATAATTATAAAGATAAGTGAGGAAGAGTTGCTGAGAAAAAAGGGTGAACACTAGCTCAAAACTAGGATTTCAAAATCATTCTTTTGTTACAGGCATAAGATATACTTCAAATGAGCTAAATTAGAGTCAAACCACCATCACCGAATTTATTGAAGTCACAAGCATGTTAGTACTATTCATAAGTTAACAAAAATTTGTACACAAAATCTTAATCTATTCTTAATTCTGTAAACTAAGGTAGAATACTCTTTCTAGCTTCATGACAAAGGTAAATGATAACTTTTCAGTGTCAATGAAGCAACTCTTTCAATTTCTCCGAATGGGATATCTACCAGGTCAGAAATAGCAAGGTTGACATCCATGAGGTCGAATTTACATCTCTTGTTAGCTAGGTTAAGACCAAATAATGCTGGAAGAAATGTACAGTAAATGAAATCAGAATTACCATGAACCATAAATTGCATAATTCCCACATGAAAGACAAATATCTCAATCATATACTGTAGTTCTTGGAAAAATGCAATACCCTATAATATATTGTCTACTAAGCATTAAAATTTAAACATAAGCATTTGTGGGTAGATAGTAAATCGTTCATGAACTAAAATAGCTGATGAAGCTCAGAAACAAGCCATAACCTTTCCCAACACAATTCCTTAAGTTTCATCCTTTAATCAAGATCACTACTATATTATATCATAATCATTAACAACAATTAACAAAAAAAAGATCCAATAATCCTTTCAATAAAAAAATTCGCTATAATTGACCAAATTTTATCAAAGCATTACACATAATTGGAGCAAGAATTGCACAAATTACTAATTGATCAATTATACAACATAATTATCCCCCTCCCAAGAAAAACCCCAGAAATTGCAGCCAAGAAAAAACCCAGAAGAAATACGCAATGGAATAGTAAATTAAATTGCAATCCATAAATAAATTGAAAAAAGAAAATCATTGCTGAGTTATCTAACTCATAAGGAACCCATTTGGCAAAAAGAAGATCTAAACAACATTACAAAGTAGCTCAAAGAGAGCAACCAAATTATAAATGATTCAGAAACAGAAATAAAAACAAAAAGAAAACTTTTAACTCTATAAACTACATATATCCCATGATTTAAAATCTCATTAACATTATGCAAGATATTCCTCTATGATGCTAATGTCAAATTGTATGACTTTATCCACAAAGTAAGAGTAGTAACATCTAACATACCAATACATGAACTAACTTAGCTAACTTAATATTGTTCAACCAAATATGAACTAGACTTATTAGGTTCTCTAATAAATTTCACATCATAACTACTCTGAATAGATGAGTAAAATACACACCCACATACTAATTCTTTCAAATCTAGCTAAGCAGCGTCAAATTTCTCTAAACTTAAATTCCGTTCTTTTAGAAAACCAAACTGCAATGTGGAACCAAAATTCAGATTATATGTTAAACTAAAATCAACTCATAACACAATAATTCCAGAACTAACTCTCACAAACTAATTCAATCAACAGAGATATGTATTAAGTAACGAGTTCTATATATCTAAAATAAAAAAATAAGGTTTCACATAACAAAGTCATAATTTCAATCACCAATCATAATTCTTTATGCAACTTACACCAAAATCAAGACTAAATTATCAGAAATTACCAGACAACGATATCCACATAACACTGAATATGAGTTCCTCAAATTAGCAGAAGAAGATGAAGAGGACTTAGGTTTGAACCTCATAGAACAAAGGGGAGAAGATGAAGCGGCGCCACAACCATCAACACCACCGCAGGAAAATGGCAGCAGGGACGAGCACAACAACGAGCAACAACCCGGCACCAACGGCGGTTGGCGAAGCGGCGATGAAGGACAGCAAAGAAGAGAGGAGGAGATGAACAACCCGAGCGGGGGGAAGGAACAACGAACGAAGAGAAAGGGAGAAGCAGAGCAGCGACGAGCGGCCAAAGCAAAGGCTCTGAGCAGCGTGGGGGAGGCGAAACTCTGGCGGAAGGAAAAGAGAGGGAAATAGATGGAGCAAGGGGTAGGGGTTTTACGGGAGGAGAGGAGATCGAAGAGAGAGATGGACGGGGTTGGGGAGGGTTTTGGGTTTTGGCTGACAATAAGGACAAAGGGGGGCTTTTGGCATATGGGTTTTTCTTTTTTGGCCAAATACTACTCAATATATTTTAAATAACTAAAGACCCAAAATATATTTGAATTCATAAAATTAAATATATAAATATACTAGAAACACGACAAATAAAATTCATACGCCAACCCAAATAAAATAAGAAAATCCGACACTTAACTAACTTAATAAATATAATTAACATTTAATAAATACATTTAAAAATAGTGCTACCTAAAGGTGTTACCTGTCTGAAAGTGTTACTCAATTGAAAAAGTGCTAATTCAAAATGTTACTTATAAAAATGTGTTACAATAAGTGTTACATATTGATTAAGTGTTACCAAGGTGTTACATATATATTCGACAAACTTGAATTTTGAAAAGTGTTACTTCATACATGTTACCTTAGACCAACTTTATACTAGTGGCGATAATACTTTGATAATTCTCTGTTATTTATATTTAAAAGGTATTTTAGAAAAGAGAGAATTATTGGGGTGTTACAAAGTGGTATCTAGGAGCTTTAGGTTTTTATTGGCCTTTCGTGCCAACTTTAAGTTTTTAGGCGCCTAACTAGCTAGTACGTAAAATGAATTTCTTAGAATTGAGCTCCTACTTATTCATGGTATTCAAATTACCTTCGAAAATTCTTTTCACGATTGCGATAGAATTTCGCATTCGAATTTATTTATTTTATGTGGTTCGAAATTATTTTTTATGAGGTCCGAACATATTTTTTTTATTTATTTCTGAGGTTCGAATTTTTTTTTATGTCCGAAAATTTATTTATTTATTTTTTATTATTGTTATTGAGTTCGAAACTTTTCGAACTATAATGTAAATTTTTTTTTATTTTTTTTCGGTTTCTTTTTGGATCTTCTGTAAATTCGAAATTATTTATTTCAATAATTTTCAATACTCTAGTTTATTTTATGAGAGATGGGTAGTATAGGAAGGACATATAAGATAGAAATATTATATGTCTGCATTAAATAGTTAGTTCAGCATGATTATATTTTTCTTCCCTGCTAACTTTTATGTGATTCTTATGCCTTATGTTGTTGGTTATTCTTGCTTCTTGTTTATTGTTGGGATTATACGTAAGTGAGAGTACCAATTGCTTATAGAAGTTAAATTTATTGTTATAGATTCCTAGCCACATGTATGAAAGAGAAGCTACTAGAATAGGGACATATTACAACCCTATTGTGCTCAGTGATGATGAAGGTGATGGAGTTTATGAGTCTGATGATGATAGCTACACCAAACTAGAGTTTATTATGCGTAATATATTAAGAGCAGGCATGCCTGATAGTGATGATGAGGTTCTTCATGAGTTTGACCGTGCTAGAGGGCAGACCAGAAGTGACATCTACCATGCTGTTATGAGATGTGAGACTGATTCTGAGTCAGAGGAGGACGAGCCTCAACCTAAACGGAGATCCATGAGATGTAGAAGATATGTTTATTATAATACTGTGGACATCGATGAATATGAAGATGAGATTTTCACTCCAGAAAACTACAGGGAATCAGAAGATAAGACTGATGATGTTTCACCTTAGATTATTTATTATGTATTTATGTTTTAAAGAATAATGTTGGATAATTCGTCCAGCAGTGGTTAAATTTATTTCATAGTACCTTTATTTTATTTTTAGGAAGAGTACAGTGTTATGGTTAAGAAAATTGTTATTAACATCTTTTGAGGAATAAAAGTTAAATATTTAGTATCCAATTGAGCAAGAATTAATTTTGGGCACGCGAATGGTAATATTTTTATTTATTTGTTATGATTGAATTTTATTCATGATTCCTAAACTATGTGTTCTTGATGTGAATTTTCTTCATGGATGATTGATGATGATTATTTTATAATGTTGTTGTAACTTCATGAGAAATTGTTTGTTGATGCGATCTTTATGGTCAAATCAAATGTCGCCTTCGTAGAGAACGACATGCGAATATGTATCGAACCTAAAGTAGAGTACGTTAATCTCAGGTCGCGTACTAGAATGGCAAACAACAATAACAATTTAGCTGCTGTAATTCGCCTTTTGGCGGAGAAACTGACTCAAGATAGAGCTGAGCGTCCCGATTCTGCTGGGGACATGTTTGAGAGGTTAGCCAAAGTTAAACCACCATATTTTAAGGGGCAAGCTGATCCTACATTTTTAGAGAACTGGATTAGAGTGTTTGAGAAAATTTTTGGGGCTGTGAACTGTCCTGAGAGTATGAGAGTAGGTCAGGTTGTGTTGTACCTAAAGGAAGAGGTTGATTTATGGTGGAGAGAAAGTGGAACTAGACTGAGTGCTGCTGAGGGATTCAATTGGGATTCTTTTGTTACTGCCTTGAGAGGGAAGTTTTACCCTGCTTTTATGAGGAAACAGAAAGCCCAGAAGTTTATTAACCTAAGGATGGGGACTATGACCATTTCTGAGTACTATAGCAAATTCATAGCACTGTCGAGGTTTGCACCTGAGGTCGTAGCCACTGAGGAATCAAAGGTTTGAGCAAGGCTTGACTGATGAAATCCAGCTGGGGTTGGGTGGTGAAACTTTTTCATCCTTAGATATTGTTTATGGAAGAGCCGCCCACATCTATGGTCTTCAGTCGAGGCGTGATAAGAAAAATGCTGTAGTGGGTGAGAAAAGAAAGGATTTCAATGCTGGGGGAAATCAAGGGAACTTCAAGAAGAGTAGAAATGGGAATGGGAATTTCCAAGGAAGGAATAATCAGGGCAATAATAATAAGGGTCAATCTAAGAGAGTATACCACTGTAAGAAGTGCAGTAATAACCATCCAGGTAAAGACTGCAAGGGAGAACCAGTGACTTGTAACTACTGCCAGAAGAAGGGCCATAGGGAGTATGAGTGCTTTGCTAAGCAAAAGAAAGACCAAAATGGCAATGGGGGTAGTAACCAAGCGAAGTCTGGATTTAACCAGTTAGGAAATCAGGGTTCGAAGCCTGTAGGGACACAAAACAATCAAGGGAGCTACAATAAGCCTGCTAATGAGAACAACAACCAGAACAAGGCTCCGGGTAAACTGTTCGTGATGAGTCGCAATGAAGCTGATCTGCCGACGAAGTTTCTGGTACTTTTTCTATTAACTCCGTGCTAGTTAAAGCATTATTTGATTCGGGGGCGACTTATTCATTTGTTTCATCGTCTGTTATTAAAAGTTTGGGGTTAGTAGACTTTGAGGTGATTGATTTGCCTGTTAGTATACCTACTGGGGAGACCATAAGGTGTACCAGGTTGTTCAGAAATTTGCCTATGAAGATGGGAGACTGTGTCTTTCCTTCTGATTTGATAGAGTTTAATCTGGGAGACCTAGATGTAATTATGGGGATGGATTGGCTAAGTTTATACAAGGCTAAAATAGACTGTGAAGTTCAAAAGGTAGTTTTAAAGAACCCTTTGGGAAAGTTGACCTCATATAGACGCTTTGGGAAGTCCAAGAACTTTGGAGTTATTTCTGCAATGCAAGTAAATAAGTTGATGAAGAAGAGGTGTGAGTTATTTTTCTGTAGTGTGCAAGATGTGAGTAAAGAAGTTGGGGTAAACATTGAAGATGTTCCAATCGTAAATGAGTTTATGGATGTGTTTCCGAGTGAGATTTCGGGTATGCCGCCTGCTAGAGCTGTTGAGTTCACCATAGACTTAGTTCCTGGAACTGCACCTATATCTAAAGCACCCTATAGAATGGTACCTCCGGAGATGAGTGAATTGAATACGCAGTTGCAAGAGCTGTTCGATGAGGGTTATATTAGGCCTAGTGCATCACCTTGGGGAGCTCATGTATTGTTTGTTAAGAAGAAAGATGGGAGTATGAGGTTGTGTATCGATTATAGAGAATTGAATAATGTAACCATCAAAAACAAGTATCCTTTGCCTAGGATAGATGACCTATTCGATCAATTGAATGGAGCGAGCGTGTTCTCGAAGATTGATTTGCGTTCAGGGTATCACCAGTTGAGGGTAGCTGATAAGGATATACCCAAGACTGCGTTTAGGACTCGTTATGGACATTATGAGTTCACTGTAATGCCTTTTGGGTTAACCAATGTACCTGCCATATTTATGGACTTGATGAATAGGATTTTCCATGAGTTCTTTGATAAGTTCGTGGTTGTAATCATTGATGATATTCTGATTTATTCGAAAAATGAAAAGGAGCATGAAGAGCACTTGAGGATTATATTGGAGACGCTTAGAAAGAATTAATTGTATGCTAAGTTTTCTAAAAGTGAGTTCCGTTTGGAGAAAGTAGCATTTTTGGGTCACTATGTGTCTAAGGAAGGAGTCTCCGTAGATCCTGCTAAGATTCAAGCTGTGAGTGAGTGGCCAACTCCAAAGAATATGTCTGATATCCGAAGTTTCCTAGGTCTAGCTGACTATTATAGGAGATTTGTGAGAGATTTCTCGAAGATAGCGAGGTCAATGACCAATTTGATGAAAAATGAGTCAAAATTCGAGTGGAGTGAGAAGTGTGAGGAAGCTTTTCCGATTTTAAAAGAACGTTTGACCTCCGCACCTGTTTTGACCCTGCCTGATGGGAATGAGGGATTTGAGGTGTATCATGATGCTTCAAAGAATGGTTTGGGATGTGTGTTACAGCAGAATGGGAAGGTGATCGCGTATGCGTCGCGTCAGTTGAAACCTTATGAGGCTAATTACCCTACCCATGATCTAGAATTAGCTGCTATTGTGTTCGCCTTGAAAATTTGGAGATACTACCTGTATGGGGTAACCTGTAAGATCTTTACCGACCATAAAAGTTTGAAGTATATATTCACCTAGAAAGACCTCAATATGAGGCAGAGAAGATGGTTAGAATTGATAAAGGATTATGACTTAGACATCCAATATCATGAGGGGAAAGCAAACGTGGTTGCAGATGCGTTGAGTAGGAAGTCGAGTCATAGCATGAATGCCTTGATAGTTCCTGAGGAGTTGTGTCCAGATATGCAAAGACTTAGCCTATAAATCTTAAATCCTGGGGAGATCGAGGCAAGATTGAGTGCTTTGTATTGGGGTTGTCAATTTTCGACGAGATCAAAGAGGGTCAAGTTGGGGATGAGCACCTCGAGAAGATTAAAGAAAAGATGGGCCAAGGAAAGGAAGTTCATTTCAAGATTCATGATGATGGTAGTCTGAGGTTCAAGGGGAGGTGGTGTGTACCACAAAAATGTGATGAGCTAAAGAGACGTCTTATGGATGAGGGCCATAATACACCGTATTCTGTGCACCCTGGGGGTGACAAGCTGTATAAGGACCTTAAGCAGATCTATTGGTGGCCAAACATGAAACGTGAGGTTGCCGAGTTCGTGTCTAAGTGTCTGACCTGTCAGAAAGTCAAGATAGATCATAAGAGACCCATGGGGAAGGTTCAATCCTTAGAGGTTCCTGGATGGAAGTGGGATTCCATTTCAATGGATTTTGTGACTGCTTTGCCTAAGACCAGGAATGCCAATGATACCATTTGGGTTATCGTGGACCGTCTGACGAAGTCGGCCGTTTTCATTCCAAACAAGGAGACATGGAAGAAGAAGCAACTTGCGAAGACGTATGTTAAGCATGTAGTGAGATTGCATGGAGTTCCAACCGATATTATTTCAGATCGTGATTCGAGATTTCTTTTGAAATTTTGGCAAAAGGTCCAGTTAAATCTTGGGACAACATTGAAAATGAGTGCCGCCATTCACCCTGCGACTGATGGTCAGACTGAGAGGACTAACCAAACTATGGAAGATATGTTGAGAGCCTGTGCTATTGATTTTCAGGGTAGTTGGGAAGACCAATTAGATTTGATTGAGTTTTCATACAATAATAGTTATCATGCGAGTATTAAGATGGCACCTTTTGAGGCATTATATGGAAGAAAGTGTAGAAGTCCCATTTGTTGGAATGATTTTAGTGAGAACATAGTATTGGGGACAGAGTTCATTGAGGAGACTGTCAAGAATGTGAAGTTAATTCAGGCTAGAATTCAAGCTGCTCAAGATAGGCAAAAGAGTTATGCCAACTTGAAGCGAAGGGAAGATGAGTTCGAAGTAGGTGATAAAGTGTTTTTGAAAGTATCACCAACTAAGGGTGTGATGAGAATTGGGAAAAAGGGCAAATTAAGTGCCAAATATGTAATATGAGATTCTACAAAGAATTGGGAAGGTAGCTTATAGGTTGGCTTTGCCAATGGAGTTCGAAAAGATGCACGATGTGTTTCATATTTCCCAACTCAAGCGTTATATCCCTGATGAGCGTCATGTCTTGGAGCCTGAGAGGATCCAGATTGATAGTAGCCTCACATATGAGGAAAGGCCTGTGAAAATACTTGATAAGAAGGTGCGTAGTACACGCAATAAAGATGTCAATATCGTGAAAGTGCTTTGGTCAAACCATGAGTCTGAAGAGGCGATGTGGGAAGCTGAAGCTGAAATGAAGAAGAAGTATCCAGATTTATTCCTTGAGGTGAGTTACGAGGGCGTAACTCGTTTTCTTTAAGGGGGGTAGAATGCGATAGAATTTCGCGCTTTTTACTTATTTTTATGGTATTTTTATGCTTATTTTGGCGATTTGCACATGTTGGTGCAAAATAAATAGATTCTCCGCGTAAGAAAAGGTGTTCATAAGTAACACAAGTGATTATAAGTTGGCAAAAGAGTGCTCATGAGTGGCACAAGTATTTCTCCATTAGGAGTGGAGTTGAAAAACTTTTGAAAACGTGTGAGTTTTCGTGTCAAGTTTCTGGACGAAACTTCTTTTAAGAGGGGTAGACTGTAATCCCCCGTATTTTTATAAATTTTATAAGTATATTTTCATATATAGTTATTTATATTTTAATATATTTTAGCATTTAATGATTTTATATTTCAAAGGTTGACTATTTGAAAGTCAAAGGAATTGTTTTAATAATTTATCCAAGTCAAATATTTATTAAAGTCATGCTTTGAAAGTACTTGAAATGTTGAAATATCTATTTGGATTTGAAAAAGGAGTTTAAGTGGGCTTGAGGAACCCAAATACTAATTCTAGTGATGTTAGGAGTTCAATCATTATTCCTAATTATCATCAAACTCTATTTGAAGCCCAATTGCCTTTTTCTAAGCCCACAATGGAAACACCCATATAAATACCTTGAACCCCAAATATTTTACACACACATTTTTTTCTCTATCCTCACTCCTCAAAACCGACGCCTCACTCTCCTCTTCCTCCCTCTCGGTTTTCTTTCTTCTCTTCCAAGAAACACTTTCTTCTTCGCCAAGAAACATCACAACACCACAATCTCCTCCACCACCGCCGAGTGTAGCTGTTGTCCGCTTCACGCCGACGCTTCTTTGTTTCCCTCTCTTTGTTGTGTTGGTTTAATTCTTTTCTTCCTCCTCAAGTTTTGATTAAAGATTATGTTTTTATATTTTGGTTTAGTACTAATTATGATTAGAGGCTTTAATTTACTATTTTTATGGTGAATCTATGATTATATAAATTATGTATTGAAAGAATAAAATTTCAGATTTGATTATTATATTTAGATTGAGTTTTAATTATCCAAAGCATGAATTTTTAGGGTGTTAAAGATTGGAAAATCTTAGTAGCATGTTATAAACTATGAAATTGATTTAACTTCTGAATTTAAGCATGTTTAAGTATGTTTAAAGGAAGTTTTAATAATTTATAAGTTGCTGGAATTTTAGAAAGGTTGTTATTAATGGAGTTTAATGGATTTTAATGACTAGTATAGAAGTACTATGCTAGGTAATATAAGTAATTGAGGTTTTAATGATAAAAACAACTTTTAAATATTTTTAAAGGGGATTTAAAGTATTTTAAAGTTGCTGGAATTTATTTGGAGGATTGATTATAAATTCTATTGGTTGTGTTAGGCGGAGAATTCTCTCTAGGCGACTTGTGAGTTGGTTAAAGTGGCATCCTAGTTTGTCTACACAAGGTACGTACATACCTATGTGTTGTTTGATGTAGTATCATGATTTTAGGAAGGAAAAGTTATGTAGTATCATGTATAGGAACTTTTGTGAGTTCATATATGATTTCTATTATGATTGGATTTTACATGTTTTATGCCTGTGTGCGAACATGTTGATTTTAAGAATTATTTATGAGTTGAATATCATGTTTGTATGGAATATTGATGCAAGCATGTTGGTTGAGAACTTTATTTATTAATTTGCATGATGGAATTAATATATTTATTGAGTTGAATCATGTGTTCCCTTATATTATTATTTTCACTACTATATGAGGACTGTGGGCCTTATTTGGTAAGTTGATTATTTATGCCTATGAAAGGTAAGTTGGTTGTTTGCTAGGTTCAACAAATAAGAAGGATTAAAATAAGAAGGAATTAATCTTGGGTTGTAAGTTGTATGATCACTTATTTAATCCTAAGATAAAAAGGAGTTAAGTTATGAATATTTGATTATTTGTTATCTGTATTGTTTGTGTGTCATAACAAGTAATAATTGGTAAATCATGTAAACTGTAACGTGGATAGTAATAAACTTTAGACTGGTGCACGTCTGAAGTTGGACAATCAGGAGTTGGGGTACATGGTGAGCGTTTGCCATGGCTTTTTCTGGGAATTGGATTGATCACCGTTCCTATTTTTATTCAAAGGTTCCTCGATATCGCAGGTCACTATGGAATACGGAGTCGCGCCCGTATTTCGTCTTCCTAGGTGAAGGCTGGTTTTTAGTTAGACAACTCGGTCCAATAACTATTCCATTAAAGTAATAAAAATGTTGTGAAAGTTTAGTTCAGTAAAAGTTGTCTGCAAGCTATTATACTACTCCCTCCGTCCCAAAATACTCTTGACACTTATCAGGGCACGTAGTTTTAGATGATAAGTTGTTGTTTGGTTATCAATTGTTATTTTATTAAAAAAGTAGATGTGATAGGTGTTAGTATGTAGTAAAAGTAGTATTATTTTATTTGGTGGAGAGAGAGTGTAGGCCAATGGTTAGAGTTGGTAGGTAGTAAGAGTGATATTATTTTATTTGGAGGAGAGAGGGTGTGGTCCAATGGTTAAAAGGTAGAAGGATTAGAATAATAGTGTGTCATATCCAAAAATAGAAGTGTAAAGAGTATTCTGGGACAGATGAAAAAGGAAAGTGTAAAGAGTATTCTGGGACAGAGGGAGTATTATTTATTCCTGCCTACTATTTATTAGTATCATGTTAGGAATGTTTATGTATTATTATGTAGTACTAAGCTTTGCTGATTACGTGCTTTTGTTGTGTATGTTGATCATGGCTTTGCCTTATTGATCCTGTAATGACCCATTTTGGTGAGCAGTCTCTAGGGATCAATAGTTCATAGTCCATCTAACAGGTTCGAAGATGGTGCATCATTGGGATCGGGATTTGGAGAGCTTGTGTAGTTATGCATTGTACTGTTGATTTATATATAGTTGGTTTAATTTGGTTTAAGGTTGACTTAAGTTTTATTTATAAAGTTTATTATTATTGTTTTCCGCTGCAAAATTCTGAATAAGCCGATACGTCATCACACGGGCGATAATACTTTGATAATTCTCTGTTATTTATATTTAAAAGGTATTTTAGAAAAGAGAGAATTATTGGGGTGTTACATCAGCTTCATCTAATATTTGCGGAGAGTCGCAAAGGTTTCCTCGAGATCAGTGATGTGGGCTTCTTCAGTCAAGCTTTTGACGATGCTATCATCTACATACACCTCGACATTCCGGCCATTTTGATGCACGAATATCTTGTCTACCAGCTTTTGGTAGGTGGCTCCGGCATTCTTTAGGCCGAACGACATTGCTTTGTATGCATAGACTCGGCATCTGTGATAATGTCGCTTTATTCCTGTCAGGCTCCAGGAGGCTGATCTGATGGTATCCAGAGATGGCGTCTATGAAGCTCAGCAGTGCATGGTCGCTGGTAGAGTCTACTAATTGGTCGATTCTAGGCAACGGGTAGCAGTCCTTGGGGCAAGCCTTGTTCAAGTCGGTGAAATCTACGTACATCCGCCAAGACCCGTTGGCTTTTTTCACCATCACCACATTGGCTAACCATTCCGGGTAGTCAAGGGGCTCGATGAAATCGGCTGCTAGCAGCTTGTCTACCTCCTCCTTAATGGCAGAATTCTTCTCAGCCGAGAAGTTCCTTTTCTTTTGCTTCACCGGTCGTATGTCCTCGTTGACGTTCAAATGGTGCACCATGAACGCGGGATCAATTCCCGGCATCTCGTCTGCCGAAAATGCGAAGACATCAGCATTGCTTCGCAGTAGACTGATTAAGTTGACCTTAACATTGTCGGCCAGGTCGGCTCCAATCTTGACCGTCCTCTCTGGCCTATCTTGCTCGAGACTGACCTCCTCAGTCTCTCCTTTTGGGCTAGGTCTCGGTAAATCTGCCGGCCTTCCCTCAAAGTTTTTCATTGACAAATCCTTGTTTGCTTTATTCTCTGCCCTCCGCCTTTTTCTTTCTGACGGCGGAGACTCTGCTGGTCGTTTGTGATTGGAATTCTTAAGAGCCGTCAGATAGCATGCTCTGACTGACTTTTGATTCCCTTTCAACCTCTCCGCTTTCCATGGTTTGACGTGTAAATCATCGTCAGGTGATAGGTTGACACCACGGCCTGAGCGTCGTGGATTAGCGGCTGCCCTATAATAGCGTTATAGGCTGCCGGCACATCCACCACTAAGAATTTCACCAAGAGGTCTCTGGACTGGGACCCTTCCCCCAGCTTAACCGGTAGCTAGATGGTGCCCTCAGGGACAACAGATGCCCCTGTGAAACCGATTACTGGATATGAGACCGGCTTGAGACAGGATCTCCCTAGGCCCATCTTCTCAAACGTGGGCATGAATAAAATATTGGTGGAACTACCGCCATCCACCAGGATGCAATGAACCATTGTCGTGGAAATCTGCAGAGATACTACCAAAGGGTCGTCATGAGGGTAGATGATCCCCTTGGCGTCCTCCGCTGTGAACGATACGGACGTCATAGTTGGCGGCGCCGGCCACTTGCCAATATTGTGGTAATTCACTTGGTGCCTTACCTCCTTAAGATTGACTTTAGCGCCGTGAATACTTCCACCGTGAACAGGTCCGCCAGAGATAACATGTATCTCTGTGATTCTTTCTTTTATGGACTTTCTCTTGCTTTCTTCTTCTTTGGATGACCCCTCTCGGTCAGTTCTTGCATGATACTGCTTGAAGTAGCCTCTCCGTATCAGGTCCTCAATTCCATCTCTCAAGTCCTTGTAGTCGTCTGTGACATGACCATAATCTCTATGGAAATCACACCACTTTGATTTATCACGGCCCTCATAATACATCTTTCTGGGTCGTTGCCACTTGTCATCCTTCTTGGGAAACTCGTAGATCTCGGCCCTGGACATTGTTAGGGGAGTGTAGTTGTGGTAACGGTCTGACCGTCCTTCTTGTCCCTTTTTCACCGAGTTACTCTCTTCCCTTCTACCGGAACTGTCAGACTTTCTGTCTTTCCGGTACTTATCTTTGTCCTTTTCTTTCTCTATCTCTTTCTCCTTACAGTCTCCTTCAGACCGTTTTGAAGTTGCCGCCTTGTCAAATTCCTCTCTCCGGATAAATTCATTGGCTTTTCCGAGGACTTTGGTCAGGCTGGTCAACTTCTTGCAGCTTAGGTAGCTCCTGAAGGCAGTGCCTTCCTTCATACCGGTCATCAGTGCTAGCACTGCGACTTCCTGTTGTAAACTAGGAATGGTAACGGCTTCAGAGTTAAAGCGACCGATATAATCCCTCAGACTTTCCTTCTCTCCTTGCTTGATAGACATCAGCTCATCGGTAGTCTTTTCCTTGCGCTTATTACTGACAAAGTGCGTCACAAACATGGATGTGACCTGTCGAAAATCAAATATAGTTGCCGGCGGAATGCTTTTATACCAAGTCTGTGCTAAGCCCGCTAAAGTTGAGGGGAACACTTTACACCATACAGAATCAGTATTGGTGTATAGTAGCATGTGTCCTTCATAAGCAGAGATGTGGTCCTCAGGGTCAGTTTTGCCGTCGTACTTGCATGTCGGCATCTTAATTTTCTCCATAGGCTCCTGGATTATGGCAGTTGAGAAGGGAGGGTTTCGGAGAGATATATACCGGTGCTCTACGTCGAGCAAACTCACTCTCTCTTCTGGGTTGGGATGATTGCTGGATCTCGGTATCCTGTTGTTCTTCTTCATCCCCTTCCCCCATAGGCTTTGTGGGAGTCTTTGAGTTCTCCCCCTTATCCTGATCATGCCGGCTTGGGTCACCCCGTCGGCCAGTTGCGAGAGAAGGCATCTTTCTCACAGGACTGTGTGGCCTATTCAGGGGACGGTTACTAGCACGACCGGTCGGTGGAGTCTGACTCGCCATGGCTTGGAAGACTTCGGCGGCGCTCCGGAGCTATTCAGGGCTGAACATGTGTTGCAACGCTTCGAATATGTTAGGTCGAGGGATCTCAGTGGCCCTCTTACCCTTGTCAGTTGGTGGCTTGGAGGACCCAACCACCGGTTGCGGGGTCTTGAAGCCGGGAGGTCCATCCCCCAAAACATTGTTGTTCTCACCCGTTTCCTGCATCCCAGAAATCTACTTAGGATCCATGAGGCAGGCAAGTAGGCTGGCAAGATTATGGCTTAAGACTAAAGGTAAATCAGGGATGTGCTCCATCCTAGGCCGAGGTCTTGTCCAATACCGGCGCAAGGGAAAGTCATCCGGCACTCGGACCCAGAAGAAGTGGGGTTGCCAGTTTTTCAGTGACGTCAACTTTGGATACACCGTCAGCTTCCCCTCCTTGGTGTACATGGACATCCAGCCACCTTGGCCAAGTTCCTTGTCGGCCTTAGATCTCTTCTTCTTTCCTTTACCCTTGCCTTTAGCGGATCCGTCCTCTTTTATCCAATGAAATTTCCGAAAGAGGTTCAAAGTCTCAAGAAACCTCTTATACCGAATAGTCTAGGCATAGCAAATCAGGTTACGCCATGATAACGGCGTAAGCTGAGACAAACATATGTTCCAAGCCTTAAAGATTTTGACTAGGAACGGATCTAAAGGAAATCTAAGGCCAAAGTCCAACATGTGGGCATACACCGTCAAGTGCCCAAGCGGACAATCAGTTACACGGCAACCTTCGGACGGCATCACAAGTTCGTAACCATCCGGAAAGGCAAAATAGTCTGCCCCTTTAAGGCAGAAATTGTTGCTCAATGCCGTCCTCCTTCTAGCGTCAATTGCTTCGGTATGGAATAAATGTCTTTGGAGTGAACCGGTATCTTTGAATAATGTAAGCCGGTTTGATGTCCTGCAAGACAGAATACGTAAACTAACCTCGGGGGTTGATCCGAGGAACGCCCCTCCGATGCCTAAGTCAGTAAAGGGTAAAACCGGTATATCTCAAGTGGTGTATATTAGTATCTGTGAACGTACCTTATGACTCAGATCATGGGGTATTTATAGGAGCTGGCAGTGTCCTTGGCAAGGTAGGACACTGCTCCTATTGGTTGGATACATTTCTATCCTCTTTTGATACTTATCTTTAGGCCCATAGGTGCATAGACCAAGTACTGGATCAACCCAGGCCCATTTAGGAATGGCCTAAGTGATTTACACCGGTAAGGTATCTGAATGTAGCCGGCACGGCATAGATGCCGGTATAGAGTTTGACTCATTCCCAGTTAATGGGACTTCCATGACTGTGTTGACCATGTCGGTCGATAACAGTCTAACTGGACTGGTAGGGAACTTAGACAGCCCCCATACAATAAGGGTGATTAAGGCAATCCATATCAAAATTTATAATTTATCTTATCCATCTATCTTATTAATCAAGGTCTTATAAAGTATGTGTCAAACAATAGAGTATATTACAATAATAATAACCCGGGTGATCAGCATATCTCTATTATATAAGTTACCTCTTGAGGAGTTTTGTATCCACCTAATAAATCTTATATATCCTTTCTTTATGTTAGTTGTTCTAAAATTTAATATTAATATATTATGACTATATTGTACATATTTTTGATAACTTAAAACAATATGTACATATGAATCTAGTATCATACAAACTGGTGCATCGCAGCTAGTGGTGTCAAAACAGGTTCTGGGTATACACACGGCGAACCGGGTCAGACCCGGACAGGTCATGATTCTGACAGTCAGTGTCCCAGGTCGTGATTGGTCAGGTTTTGTTCAACTGGGTCGATCACATTTGAATCATGGGATTACGGGTCTTAGGACCAGTGCGAGCGTTCCATTTACAAGTCGATCCATTCGGGTATGATCACCGTGGACATTTTTGAGCTTAGGGTTTGCACACGTCGTATTTGGGTCTCATGTACGCTTGAATAGAGTCAAGTGTACTCGGGTTGAATCACTAATGACCTTAGTTCGATCATTGTGAAGCATCGGGTCCATTCGCTATTGAACGTCAATTCAACTTATTCGGTTAACTCCTGGTCGGGTCATTTTGATTTTGTTATGGATTTTGTAAACGAATCATATTATTAAAAGTATTAAGATCGACATATATATACATATGTGTGTGTGCGATAAATATATGGATGATAATGAAAAACTAATAAAAATATTATATTGTTTATTGTGATGTTTAGTGTATTCTCTTAGTCAACTCTTATTTCGACTAATCAACTGCGTAAAACCACTCTAATGAGTAAAGGAGTAGAACGACTCTTCATATGTTCTAATATTATATATTATAACCAACGACAATAATAATGAGTAGACGATCAATTCCAAGCTTTATATAAATGATTTATTATTATAAGCATTATAATTGATATATAAGTTTGTAAATAGCTATGATGATAATAATAATAATAAACATAAAGCGATGATGATGATAATAATAATAATAATAATAATAATAATAATAATAATGATAATAATAATAATAATAATAATAATAATAATAATAATAATAATAATCATCATCCAAATAATAACAATAATAGTAACAATGCTAACAATAGCAATAGTAATACAACTAAGAACAGGAATACTAACAATAACAATATAAATACTAATAGTAATAGTAGCAAAAATGCTAATAATAGCAAGAACAATTAGGGCTGGCAAAAGTTGACCCAACTCGAGAACCCGACCCGAACCTAACCCGAATTAAGCGGGTTCGGGTTGAAGTTTACGACCCCGTTTAGCTAAATGGGTTGACCTGAACCCGACCTGAAAACTAAACGGGTTAGGTTCGGGTTGAATATTTCAACCCGAAAATAACCCGCCTAACCCGTTTAAATTAATTGTAAAGCGAGACTCACGAAGAGAGAGAGTGTGAGAAAGAGAAAATGGGAAGAAGAAACTCATATATTAGCCTAATTCATATAATTGAAAATGGAAGTCATTGTTGCTGCTTCAAGTACTAAAGAAATAGAAGAAGAGACATAGAGACTATACAAAAGGACTCAATAAATTATTGATAAAAGTTATTTGAGCTGAATGCCCCCAATTAATTATATATTTTTTTCTTACATAATTCTCATCATAGATAACTTGCCCACCTATTCTTGAACCTCGGAAGAAATTTTAAAAAATCAGGTTAAACGGGTCGGGTTCATTATGTATTATGTATTCTTGAACCTATTCTGAACAATAACATACATAACGCGGTATATATGTATTATGTTGTGACTATATATGATAAAGTATAAACAAACTATTTTGTCAATATGTTTAATAATTTTAGTATAAAATTGGTATCAAAATAATTGTAAAACCAATCTAATAATACTCTATTGATTATAAATTAGTATAACGACTCTTGATATGTTATAATACTATAACAAATGACAATCATACATTCATATGTTTACAACGACGGTTCATATGAGGCCTAAGTGATTATAACGAGGGTTCATATGTTGCACAATAATAATAATAAATTATACCCCCAAATCATTCTCCCCTATAAAAGCTAACCATAACTTATTAAAAAGTAAAATCAATAAGTTAACTATTAACAAGTAACAACCACAAGTAAATTAGTTAACAAGTATAACTATTCACCGAGTAGCATTTCTGCTCCTTACCTTATAAAGATTCAAGATAAATTTTCAAATATATATTTATATGATTGGTTTATCTATTTTATGATATGAATATTTGTTATTCCCTAATTAATTTACCGGTAAATGAGACAATGAGATCATTGACCCGAGTAGATATCGGTTAAATAAATAATATAAATTATGAAAATTTTAATTACTACAATAAATAATTATGATTAATATTTGAAAATTGAGTTATAAGGTATGAGATTTGGGGTTTAGTTGTTTTAAATAGTAATTTGGTAGGATTATTTGTTTTCTTAAGGCAAAATCCAAAACCATCAAATGGGCAAAATCTAAACCGTTAGATCATCATAATCAAGAGCACACAAGAAAACAACACAAAGCACACGGATCATAGATATTAACCGTTGGATACAAGTCATAAACAAACTGAACCGTTAGATTTTCTCCTAACCTATCACCTTCTCCCTCATCTCTCTCCTCCAAACTCATATTTCCCACCCAAAAAAACTTACTAAACTCTAGTTGCTCCCTCCTTCCATCCTTAATTCCTCCTGTCGACTGCCTCCGTCGGAATTCGACAACCACGACGACCACGCAGGCTTGCTACTGGCAAAATACAGTGTCATCTCCAAACTCGCCTTCTTCGACATCGCCGACCTCTCTTTACGACTCCTCTTTACCCCTCTCGTGATTCGCAGCCCTAATTTTTTTCATTCTTTGCTAGATCTGGGGCTCATTTCATCTTCCCTCTCTCACCCACTCATTTTACTCCGATTCTTACAACACCTAATGATGTATCGGCCCCGGGTGTGATGACTGATGCTTTCTTTAACGGGATTATTGATCAAGCTGATGGTGGTTGTGCTGGTGAGAATTTTATAGCAGGTATACTTTCTTGGATGCTCTTAATAACTACCCTCAGTTTGGCACTATTGGATCCACTGATGATTCTAAGCTTGAAATTGCGGTGTTTTTTGCTCATGTTATTCATGAGACTGGACATAAGTATTCACTTTTATTGCATTTACCATGGCGTTTTCTTGAATTAACGGCCTACAATTTGTCGACGAGGTGTTGTTGTTATTGTTGTTGTTGTTCGAGGTGCTGTATCCAGTATCCGTGTGTATTTTTGTTGGGAGAATATGAGTTTTAAGAATTATTAAGAGTTTTTTTCCCCTTTTTTGTTTTTTTAGATCTATTATTGTTGAAATGGTGGTCATAAGATTGTTGGGTATGGTAGGCGGTGGTGGTGGTGTGATAATTTGGGCTGGCAGAGGTGGTGGTGGTGTCGTTGGGTTGGTAGAGGAGGCAGTGGTGGTGGGAGTGTAGTTGTTAATTTCTTTGTAATTTTTGTATTTCGTTCATTTGTTGGTTGTTATTTTTCTGTAATTTTAATTTGATATTTAGTTAGTTAATCTAAGTAATATTTGCCCTTCAATTTAAGTAGGTTTTGGGTTAATTCAAGTAATATTTTGGTTTGATAGTGATAGTGATAAGTCTAATAGATTTATGTTCTCTGGTTAATACAACAATGAAAGAAACTTACTTGTCTCTCTTTCATAATATATCAATTATTATTTAGATTTTTATAAATGTATAACTTGCAACATTTTAAACTATCATGTTATTAAAAAATATACTTCTAAGTACTACCTACTAATAAAAAGTTATAAAGGAATCATATAGTATATATTTAGTAAAAGATAAAATTAACATATTTAAATGATTTTGCACATATAGAACAATAATTTAATTTTATGGGTTTAGTTGTCCAAATAAGTTGGTTTGAAAAATGGGATCAAATAAGGCAGATCTTATTTTATCTGCTTTTTTAACTAAATTATAGTTGAATTCGGGTCAGTCATAAACAAAAATCGAGTTGAACAAGGTATTTACTGGGTCTAGTCGGGTTTTGGGTTAATGTCTGGTTTGGTTACGGTCATGTTCGGTTTTGAATGCAGGTATGTGTGGTCAGGTCGAAATATGATCTTGCCATGTCCCAGTCAGGTTTGGGTAATCCCAGGTCAGGTTTTGGTTAGGTCTGAGAACTGACCCTCACAGGTCGAACCAAGTTCAAGTCAGATCGATATCAGGTTAAGCCAACGGTCAGATTTGTTTCTGACACCACTAATCACGGCATGACAAAAATTAAATTAGTTAAAACTTAAAAGGTGGCCGGTGGTCAAAAGTAATGATCAGATAAAAAGCAATTATAGCAGGTAGTACACACATCATCCTCTCAAAAAAAAAAAAAAAAAAAAAGAAAAAAAGAGAAGGCACTACACACATCCATGGTGGAATGAAATATTATAATTTGCCAATGCAAGGTTGTGCAAAACCTTATATAAATCAAAACGAGAATCACTAGTTCATAAGCACAAGAAAGAAGAAGATGAAAATAAAAGGTAAGCCAGTATTAGGAGTACTAATTTTATGTCTAGTACTCTTGGTAGACCAGAGTGAAGCACAACAATGTGGATCGCAAGTGGATTTCCAGCTAGACTGCCCGGAGGGATATTGCTGCAGCATTCATGGTTGGTGCGGCACCACTGATGAATTCTGTGGTGAAGGTAACTGCCAAAGCCAATGTCCTACGCGTCCACCGCCTACGCCTCCACCGCCTCCTCCACCTCCCACGCCACCCAGTCCTATCACCGATATACTTTCCGAAGCCGTGTTTGAAGAAATGCTTAAGCGTCGTAATGATCCTCGCTGCCGTGCTAACGGGTTCTATACTTATGATGCTTTCATTACTGCTGCTACTTTCTTTCCTGAGTTTGGTAACACCGGCAACGTCGAAACTAGGTTGAGGGAACTTGCTGCTTTCTTTGGTCAAACCTCTCAAGAAACTAATGGTTTGTTTAACTTCTTATAATCTTTATTATTGCACATAAATATTTATAATCGCATATTTGGATACACATCTACAACAACAACAACAACAACTAAGCCTTATTCCCAAAGTGATTTGGATACACATCTATATATATATATATATATATATATATATATATATATATATATATATATATATATATATATATATATATAGGGTGATTTTTTTTTTTTCGAAAGAGGGGACATAGGGTGATCATGATGAGAGTTGAGCTCATGTTTGGGGTAGCTTGTGAACTAAATAGTTATATCTCAAGTCGAGCTTGAGTTGAGTTCAATCAAGTTGAGTTTTGACCAAATTGAGACCGAGTTGATCTCAAATGGCTCGCAAGTCACATCTCATAAATTAAATTACCATAACTAGTATAGATGATCTTTTAACTTTAGAAATTTTAATTTTAATAGTATTTGATAATTGTGGCTTTGAGTTTCTTGCAAATTTTCAAATAGCTTAACTATATTGTCAATCTCTCGAGTGGAACTTGAGTATTGACTGAGTCAATCCCTCGCATAACTCACTAATTTTCTGGTCTTGTTATCACCCCTATGATGCATTAATATTGGTCGGTTTTTTGTGAATGGGAAACAAATTAAAGGAGGATGGCCAAGTGCTGAAGATGGACCATATGCCTGGGGCTATTGCTTCAAGGCAGAAGACACTACAGATGATTACTGTCGTTTCTCAAATCAATGGCCATGTGTTCCTGGCAAGATGTACTATGGACGCGGACCTATACAGCTTTCCTAGTATGTTTCTTATTTAAAGCTAATATATAATTCTCCCAACTTATTATTGTTTACTCTAGTTCTAACAATTCTTTAAGCTAATTAGAGTTCAATTTTTTGGTATTATACAATTTGCAGCAACTACAACTATGGGCAAGCAGGAGACGGACTAAACTTGCCACTTCTTTCTGACCCAGATCAAGTAGAACTAGACCCCGTGATCTCGTTCAAGACAGCCATTTGGTTCTGGATGACACCACAGTCGCCTAAGCCATCTTGCCACGACGTCGCCGTCGGCCAATGGGTACCGACTCCAGCAGATGTAAGTGCAGGCCGAGTGCCAGGTTATGGGGTTATCATAAACATAATTAACGGCGGTCTCGAATGTAACATCGCAGCACCAGATCTGAGAGTTGAGAATCGAATTGGATATTACAAGCGATATTGTGATATCTTAAATATTAGCTATGGAAGCAACCTCGATTGCTATAATCAACTTCCTTTTAATCAGGGTGCTCTTTCGCGTGGAGGAGCATTATCAGCTTAATTAGATGCCAGCAGTTGCCTGCCTGCTGCGTTATCTAGAAACACTATGGTCTACCTAAAACTTGGAGTGTTTTACTTCCTCCGTCCCTTAATAAAGCTCTTTTATTTGCTTTGTCTTTATGTTACATCTTCTAACTTTTGACAATAAATTCTAAGCATTATGTACCAAAAAAATCTAGTCATATAGTAAGTGAGAACTTGTGAAATATATCTTGATGTATACATCTAAGATATCAATTTTTAAAAAAATTACTAAACTTATAAGTGGTCAAAATATTGTCTTGGAGAAAAGTTATTGAGGAACAAAGAAGGTACATGTTTAAGGTAGACCATAGTGTTTCTAGAAAAGTTATTGAGGAACAAAAAATAGTGTCTTACTTTTTTTAATGAATTCTTCTATCTTTTCCCCTAAAAGAAAACAGAAGGTACATGTTTTAGGGACAAAGCATGCATTATCGTATATGGAAAAGTATTGGTTGTAATTGTCCTCGGTCATGCTATAAAATTGTGAAACGGTCAATCTGGCTATCAATTGTACACTCTAAGCTATAACTCAATAATAAAAGTGTCAAAATATATATATATATATATATATATATATATATATATATATATATATATAGGAATAGGATCACGTGAAAACCACTCCTTTATCTTGAAACGAAACGCAACATAAAATGAGCAAAAAGTTTCTTAAAATGAGCAAAACAATAAAAAGAGCAAAAAGTTCTTAAAATGAGCAAAAATATAAAATGAGCAAAAAACATAAAATAAGCAAAAATTTGTAAAATGAGCAAAATCATAAAATGAGCAAAAAAAATATAAAATGAACAAAAGTTTGTAAAATGAGTAAAAACTTCGTAAAATGAGCGAAAGTTTGCTAAAATGAGCAAAAGTTTTTTTTTTTTTTTTTGGAAAAATTGACAACAAAGGTCTCAACTTTGGGTGATAATTTTTAAAAGGTTTGAACTATTGATTAACCTGTGTAGGTCCCAACTTTAGGGGTCTTAACTTTTAGCGGGCCTTAGTGACTTGAAACTAGCTTAATAGGTCATCACTTGTAAAACTTGGGTCACACAAGAAGGGATAATTGAGGGAGGGATGTAGGAACTAAGTGAGATTTAAAAAAAATCTTCAGTTTTAAGTCGCCGAGGCCCGCTAAAAGTTAAGACCCCCTAAAGTTGGGACCTACACAGGTTAATCAATAGTTCAGACCTTTTAAAAGTTATCACATAAAGTTCAGACCTCTATTGTCAATTTTTCCTTTTTTTTTGGCAATTCAAAGTTGTTATTGAAAACCAAAAAAATTGTGAGTAAACAAATACACAAAAGGCAAGCCAGAATTCTTCAACTAAGAAGAAAAGCAAGGCTTCCTAACACAAACAACCAAAACAAACTAAATAAACAACAAAGTTCTATCTTCAGCCTTACACCTAGCTGCTACCCTAAAGATTACATCTTTAATGATTTGTCTAGGGTGAAGGAGCTGATTCTTGAAAAACTTATTATTTCTCTGAGTCCATATGGCATAAACTGCTTCAGTGAATAACATAACATAGACTCGGGCTTTTTGTGATTTACCATGAGCCTTTACACAGGCTTGTCTCAGTTCAGCTTCAAATCCCTGACACCTGCTATTAACCTAAAGTAGATTTAATAGCTCACTCCAAATTGCTATTGAGTAATTACACTCAAAGAATAAGTGTTCTGAAGACTCTCCAATAACTCCACATAGATTGCAAAGAGGATTGCAACACACATTCCATTTTACTAGCCTATCAGAAGTTGCTAGTCTGTTTTGAACAGCAAGCCACAGAATAAAAATACTCTTAGGGGATGCTTTGTTGTTTCTAATCACCCTTATCCATGGCACTCTCTCATAATCACACTTCATCAGGCAATAGGCTTTGTGAATACTAAATCTCCCATTACTCATCATAGCCTGCAACCACCTAAGTTCTACACTTGAGATCCTGCATTCAAAATTTTCTTCAAAATCCACGAAGTGTTGCTTGTTACAACAAATGTATCAAGTGTATGTCTCTTTAATTATATAATATGCATGAATCCACTAGACCCAAAGTTTTTCTCTCTGAAAAGCAATGGCCTATAGCAGCTTCATAATAGCAGCTTGGTTCCAAATTTTCATATCTGTCAAATTCCATCCACCTGTAGCTTTACTCTTGTAAAAATTCTCCCAAGCTATGGGAGCTTTTTTTGAAGGCATAACAGCCCTAGTCCACAAGAATTTTCGACAAACACTCTCAACTGCCTTGATTATCTTCTTTGAAAGGGGAAAGATATGAGCCTAATAATTTTGCATACTGCTCAAAATAGATCTTATGAGTTGCAATCTGCCAGCATATGACAACATATGAGCCATCCATCCTTGAGCTCTTTCAGTGATCTTCTCAACAAGTGGTTTACATTGTGTAAAGTTTAACTTCTTGGAAGATAGTGGCACCCCAAGGTACTTAAAAGGGAGTTGGCCTATAGGCATACCAATGAGTTCTGCCAAATAGTTACTCTCTTCATTTGTGACACCAGCAAAATAAATGCAACTTTTATCCACACTAGCTTCTAGGCCAGAAGCCTGAGAGAATTTATTAAAAGCTGACATTATCTTTGTAACTGAACTAGCATCTGCTCTTGCAAACAAGAACAAATCGTCTGCAAACATCGTGTGAGTAAGTTTTAACTTTTCACATTTAGGGTGAAAGTTGAAATTAGGATTCAACTATAATTCACCTAGGCATCTACTCAAGTATTCCATGCTAAGAGCAAATCAGAAGGGGGAAAGAGGGTCCCCCTGCCTCACCCCTCTCTTAGCATTAAATGGTGCAGCTGGTAACCCATTCAACAAAATTGAATAACTAACACTTTTCACACAAGCCATTATCCACTTGATGAACTGCCCTGGAAACCCCAGTTCCTGCATCATTTGTTCAAGAAAAATCCATTCAACAGAATCATAAGCCTTTTTGATATCAACTTTGATCATACATCTGGGAGACATATGTTGTCTGTTGTACCCTTTGATAAGCTCAATTGCAAGAAGAATATTGTCTGCAATGTGTCTTCCAAGAATGAAGCCAGATTGAGCAAAGTTTCTTGAAATGAGCAAAAACATGAAATGAGCAAAAAACATAAAATGATCAAAAATCTGCAAAATGAGCAAAAGGTCGGTTTTCAGTTTTCAGCTTAAGGTTAGTTTTCAGTGGATCTTTCCTATATATATATGTATATGTATATGTATATGTATATGTATATGTATATGTATATGTATATGTATATGTATATGTATATGTATATATGTATGTGTATATGTATATATGTATATGTATTTTTACAGAATAATTTGGTTTAATTATGAACCTAGCCAGTTTTTGGGTGAAGCGTATTTTTACAGAAGAGAGAATAGAGAAGAAATGTAGAGAGAAGAAATGTGGAAGTTTTCTTAGGCAAGTGCCTTCTGATGATTTTGCCTCATCAGAGAACTCTTATTTATAAGCAAAGGATTACAACGGTTCGTACAAGCACTATTTGCTACAGTAAAAAGTGCTACAGTAAAAGTACTGTTCACTATTCACTATTCACATATTTTACATATCTTTGCCGCCTATCTTTTGTCGTCTACTTATGATAGCTTTACATATATATCTCTATTTGATTACGGTTGTAAGGTTTATCTCTGTAGGCAGTGTTTTATTCTTGTTCGTTGTGCTCTATTGCCGTAGTAGATCTTCGCCGTATTAGATGATTCGGCTTTGTCTTCATAAGCTGTCCATATCTTCAATTATAGGTACGAGTCATTTGTTTAACTCCACACATTTTACATGAGTGGTTATTATTTTTTTGCATCCAAGCGCAATATCTCTTCAAAGTATCTTCGGTTAGAAAATTCCTTGGTAAATACCGTGTAAGCGGCGCTTGATACGGGTGGAGCGGGCTCCATATCCATGACTTAATGGTTTCGACCGCATCATGGCCGTATGATTTGCTTTGAGATATAATTAATGTGCTTAACTCTCTATGATTTATCCAGACATAAGTCTTGACCATGCTAAGCAAGGCTTCATAAATTGCTTTTATCTTGACTGCCCTCTTTTCTCCGAGGAGGTCGGGTATCTCATTGCGATTTAATTACTGGCCGTGCCTTAATTTCTTCGGGGAAAGATAAAATTTGTTGTACATCCCATTTTAACAACCCTAATACATGGTTTTATCTCGGAGAAAGTAACTTCGCTAGGGCGGTATAGCATCTTACAAAAATCATGGGAGATTTTGTAATATGCAAGTAACTTTTAGTCGCTTTATATAGATCGGGGAATTGATGATAGCTCCTCTCCATTCAGTGTATATACTGAATTAAGAAGGCCATAATCATAAGCTGCTTTGATTAAATTTGCATTGCAACCAGGCAACGCTATTAACTCAATAGTGTAAGAGGTCAAATAAAGAATTTCCCAAACTATGAAGATTTAGAAATAGTAAAGAAACGATTAAGTATTTCTCGATCCAAACGACAATTAACTGACAGTCTACCTATTCAACTAAAATCATATGAACATTATATAATTATACAAATAGGAACAAAAAACCTAACAGCACAAATAGACATCAACATTGAAAATAATTACATTCCATTAGAAAAACTATCTCTTAACATTAATTTATATCTATACTTTAATACTGCTCCGTAACCGTTATTAGTTTCACTAGCATCTGTTTCCACTATCCATGTAAATTCTTTGTCTTCATCGGGGAAACTTAGTTTTGGTAACTTTCTGACTAATTCTTTAATTTTTTCTAAAGTCTTTGTGTCAGTAGTATTCCATCTAAAATCGTAGTCTTTCTTTAGTTTTTTAGTTAATGGTTCAGTATATTGTGATAGTTTAGGGATAAATTCTCTAACCTGATTAACTATTCCTAAGAACTTTTGTAATTCCTTTTTAGTATTAATTTCTTGTTGAAACTCTATAATTTTTTTGAGCTATATGGTCTTGCATTTTTATTCCAGCTTTATCTATTTCAAATCCTAAGAATTCAATCTGAGTTTTAAATAATTCCATTTTCTTTTTGCTTAAAACTATACCACTAGTTTTAATTATTTCTATAAACTGTTCTAATAACTTATAATGTTCTTCTTGAGTTTTTGAATAGATAAGTATGTCATCAATGTAGACTACACAATTTGATAATTGATTTAAATATTTATCCATAAATGCTTGGAATCTTCCTGGGGCATTTTTATATCCAAAAGGTAATACATTCCATTCATAAAATCCATTAGGGACTTTGAATCTTTGTTAATTGTTTAGATTCTTGGGTTAATTTTAATTGGTGAAAACCACTTTTACAATCAAACTTTGAAAAATAATTGTAACCTTGTATTTGCCTCATTTTAAGTATCTTATTTGGTATGGGGTAATTATATGTAATTGTTTTTTCATTTAGGATTCGATAATCTATAACCATTCGAGTTTTGCCTCTTTTTTGTTCAGAGTGATTATTAACTATAAATGCACTACTACTATGTTTTGAGTTACTTGGTCTAATTAATTGGCCGGCTAATAGTTCCGTTATATGCATTTTAAATTCCTTTTCATCTCTTTGGGTATTATTAAAGGGTTTTTGTGATATTATGCTATTAGGGTCTTTTAATGTCATTTTTATTTCCGTTTTATGCTTATGCCAATTTTCTAATGGATTGTCACTACATAGTTATTCTAATTGGTTTTTTAAAGGAGTAAGTTTATCTAAATGTAATATTCCTATTTCTATTATGTCAAGAGTGTTACTTTCTTTTTTAGTATGCATTTTTTGGACTATTTTGCTTCTGTACCTTTTGCACATTTTTCCCACTTTATTGGTAATCGTTCTTTATTAGTAACTACCTTGGCTTTTAACTTATGTCTACAAGGGGTAAACAGGGTAAGAAATTCTTTATCTATACTAAATGGTTTATATTGGTTTAAGAAATTTGTTCCTAAAATGATATCTTTTCCTATTAATTCAAAGCAATATACTTTAGGTATAAGTAAGATTTTATCCCAAATTTGTATTTTTACGTTTGTTTGGTAAAGTGTAATTTTACTACTATTATTATTAAATCCATTTATTCGAAATGGTGTACTTAGGGTTTTCCATTCTGGTAAACAATTTTCTTTCATTATTGTTGTTTGTGCTCCTGTATCTACCATTGGTGTATAATATCTACTTTTATATCCTTCAAAAATTATTTTTACAAGTATATAGATTAAATTACTCATGGTGATTAAGAATTACTAAGTCATTTTTCATTTTATGTAATCGTTGTTCTAATATTTCTATGTCTCTAGTTTTCTCTTGTTCCTTATTAGAATATAATTGTATACTATCGCGATGACATTCACGCAAATCTAATGTAGTTTAGCCTTTGACTTAGATAAACCTTTTCTTCTTTTGCTATTTCTAACTGTTTTTGTAATTTTACTAGTTCAATTAAACTAGGTATAGTGTTATTCATTCATTGTTTTAGTTTTATATTGGTTTTGATTATATGTGAATTCAAAATATTCTTGGTTTATTTTCCATGGTTTAACCTTTTCTAAGAAATCTTTTCCTAATATTATTTTGTTATTTAGGGTTATAACATATTCAATGTTTACATCTTGTAGTGCAATTTTTTGTTGTTAGGGTAATTAACCTATTAAAATTCTCATTAATGTTAAGAGATAGTTTTTCTAATGGAATGTAATTATTTTCAATGTTGATGTCTATTTGTGCTGTTAGGTTTTTTGTTCCTATTTGTATAATTATATAATGTTCATATGATTTTAGTTGAATAGGTAGTGTCGGTTAATTGTCGTTTGGATCGAGAAATACTTAATCGTTTCTTTACTATTTCTAAATCTTCATAGTTTGGTTTTGAATATAATTTTAATCCTTTTTCTATAGGTAAAATAAGATCCGTAAAAGGGGTATCTATAGTAATTGGTCTCAATTTATTTTTGGTATAGACTTGATGTTGGTCTTGTTAAAATATAAGCATTTTTACATTGTCTTGTCATAACTTTTGATCCATTGGTCATGTTTATTCCACTTAGCATCCAATATAATACTAATGCTTTTTCTATGTTTTGGTCGGTTAGACTTATAGAATAATTTGGTTTAATTATGAACCTTACTTTACGATAAATAAGATTTCCTTTGAGTTGTGCTATAATAGCTTGTTCTTTTGGTTCTTTTATTCTGTCATCGGCTAATTCTAACTCTAAGGGAGTATCTATTCCTTCTTTAAAACATGCTTTTATTATTATTTCGATGGCTGCTAGTTCTACAAATCTAAATGTAATTGGTTTATTTTTTAATGTATTGTTAATTTTGGTTATTTCTTCATTTAACACTTCTTGTGTTATTAAAGGAACTCTAGTATTTCCTTGTACTTGGGTTATATCTATAACATGTTCCCTATCTGCTATAACTAAATATTCTTGCTTTTTCCTTTTAAGATACTTAGTTAAATGTGTGAAGTCAAATTTTTCTTATCTACTATTTTATCGGGTGACAAAGTAAATCCTTCATATTTTAATTCATTATATTTTTGCAAATCAAAAATAGCTCTTTGATTTCTATGTTGTTAAGTAATATCTTCATCATAATCAACTTGTTGTAGTTCCTTATTCATCACTATCGGTTTCAATATCTTTTTCTTCATTACTTTCTTCATTACTTACTATTCCATTGATTTCATCATTATCTGTTTCATATTCTAGTACATATATTTCTTCATCTCGAAGGAATATTGGTTTTACCTAATTCATATTACGCTATATGGAGTTCAATGAAATTTATATTTTTAATATTTTTAGTATTATTTCTATTGGTCTTTGTTTTGCATTCTCTTGCTATATGACCTATCTCGTCCACAATTGTAACATTTACATCTTTTGGGGTTTTTAGCATATTTATAAATTTTTCTTTTAATAAAGTAATTTTTATTTGATCTTTTCTTATTTTTATATTTTCCATATGGTTTAAATCTTTTGTATTTTCTTCGCATCGATTTAGGTCTTTTTGCTTTATACCTTTTGTTTAATTTGTGACATCCAAATTTAGGTATTTCATATTTTTCAATGAGTCACTTATTTTAGCTTGTTTTCGAATGCCTTTTGGTTGTTGATTTCAATACAATAATTTTTATACCATGTTTGTAAAAATGATATTTGTTCACCTAAAGTTCTTGTTTTAGGTTACGTATAGTATGCTTCTTGTACCATAATGTTTATAGGTATTGGTAATTTTTCAAAATATAATTTTCGAATACCGCTAGTTGTTCGGGTGTTTCGGTTCCTAATTCATAATAATTCATTTGGAATGCACAATTATATTTGTTTAAATCTTCTGGACACATGGAACATATTTGCATATTATATAGTTGGGACTTATAGTATTCTATACAGATCCTAAAACGGGAACTTTAGGTTTTGCTTCTTTTTTGTTCGAGTGATTATTAACTATAAATGCTTTGCTACTATGTTTTGAGTTACTTGGTCTAATTAATTGGCCGGCTAATAGTTCCGTTATATGCATTTTAAATTCCTTTTCATCTCTTTGGGTATTATTAAAGGGTTTTGTGATATTATGCTATTAGGGTCTTTTAATGTCATTTTTATTTCCGTTTTATGCTTATGCCAATTTTCTAATGGATTGTCACTACATAGTTCTTCTAATTGGTTTTTTAAAGGAGTAAGTTTATCTAAATGTAATATTCCTATTTCTATTATGTCAAGAGTGTTACTTTCTTTTTTAGATATTTGCATATTATATACTTTTAAAAATAATTTTTTGAAGGATATAAAAGTAGATATTATACACCAATGGTAGATACGGGAGCACAAACAACAATAATGAAAGAAAATTGTTTACCGGAATGGAAAACCCTAAGTACACCATTTCGAATAAATGGATTTAATAATAATAGTAGTAAAATTACACTTTACCAAACAAACGTAAAAATACAAATTTGGGATAAAATCTTACTTATACCTAAAGTATATTGCTTTGAATTAATAGGAAAAGATATCATTTTAGGAACAAATTTCTTAAACCAATATAAACCATTTAGTATAGATAAAGAATTTCGTACCACTGTTTACCCCTTGTAGACATAAGTTAAAAGCCAAGGTAGTTACTAATAAAGAACGATTACCAATAAAGTGGGAAAAATGTGCAAAAGGTACGAAGCAAAAATAGTCCAAAAATGCATACTAAAAAAGAAAGTAACACTCTTGACATAATAGAAATAGGAATATTACATTTAGATAAACTTACTCCTTTAAAAAACCAATTAGAAGAACTATGTAGTGACAATCCATTAGAAAATTGGCATAAGCATAAAACGGAAATAAAAATGACATTAAAATACCCTAATAGCATAATATCACAAAAACCCTTTAATAATACCCAAAGAGATGAAAAGGAATTTAAAATGCATATAACGGAACTATTAGTAGGCCAATTAATTAGACCAAGTAACTCAAAACATAGTAGCGAGTGCATTTATAGTTAATAATCACTCGAACAAAAAAGAGGCAAAACCCGAATGGTTATAGATTATCGAATCCTAAATGAAAAAACAATTACATATAATTACCCCATACCAAATAAGATACTTAAAATGAGGCAAATACAAGGTCACAATTATTTTTCAAAGTTTGATTGTAAAAGTGGTTTTCACCAATTAAAATTAACTGAAGAATCTAAACAATTAACAGCATTCAAAGTCCCTAATGGATTTTATGAATGGAATGTATTACCTTTTGGATATAAAAATGCCCCGGGAAGATTCCAAGCATTTATGGATAAATATTTAAATCAATTATCAAATTGTGTAGTCTACATTGATGACATACTTATCTATTCAAAAACTCAAGAAGAACATTATAAGTTATTAGAACAGTTTATAGAAATAATTAAAACTAGTGGTATAGTTTTAAGCAAAAAGAAAATGGAATTATTTAAAACTCAGATTGAATTCTTAGGATTTGAAATAGATAATATGCAAATATGTTTTTTTGCATACTAAAAAAGAAAGTAACACTCTTGACATAATAGAAATAGGAATATTACATTTAGATAAACTTACTCCTTTAAAAAACCAATTAGAAGAACTATGTAGTGACAATCCATTAGAAAATTGGCATAAGCATAAACGGAAATAAAAATGACATTAAAAGACCCTAATAGCATAATATCACAAAAACCCTTTAATAATACCCAAAGAGATGAAAAGGAATTTATTATAAACGAAGGGATTGAATTTAAATTCAGTTCATAAGGAAAGGGATTACCTTATTTGCTTCCATAATTACTTGTGAAATATCTTCTATGGGTATAACTCCGGGATAATCGGTGAATAGTAGGCTTATGAATAGTAAGCTCGATACCGGTTTTTGGGTGAAGCGTATTTTTTACGAAGAGAGAATAGAGAAGAAATGTAGAGAGAAGAAATGTGGAAGTTTTCTTAGGCAAGTGCCTTCGATGATTTTGCCTCATCACGGAACTCTTATTTATAAGCAAAGGATTACAACGGTTCGTACAAAATTTACATATTGTTACAAGCACTATTTGCTACGGTGAAAAGTGCTACAGTAAAAATCTTATTCACTATTTAGGTGAACAAATATCATTTTTACAAACATGGTATAAAAATTATTGTATTGAAATCAACAACCAAAAGGCATTCAGAAAACAAGCTAAAATAAGTATTTGTTGTGAAAAATATGAAATACCTAAATTTGGATGTCACAAATTAAACAAAAGATATAAAGCAAAAAGACCTAAATCGATGCGAAGAAAATACAAAAGATTTAAACCATATGAACCATTTAGTATAGATAAAGAATTTCTTACCCTGTTTACCCCTTGTAGACATAAGTTAAAAGCCAAGGTAGTTACTAATAAAGAACGATTACCAATAAAGTGGGAAAAATGTGCAAAAGGTACGGAAGCAAAAATAGTCCAAAAAATGCATACTAAAAAAGAAAGTAACACTCTTGACATAATAGAAATAGGAATATTACATTTAGATAAACTTACTCCTTTAAAAAACCAATTAGAAGAACTATGTAGTGACAATCCATTAGAAAATTGGCATAAGCATAAAACGGAAATAAGCGCAAAACTAATCGAAGCAAAAATACACGTTAGTGCGGCGGCTAATTATATTGAAGCCACAATAACGGGAATAGCAAAAAATTATTTAATTAATATAGGAATAACGGAATTAACGAATTGCGAAGTACTAAGATAGAAGGAAGCTGAGATGACAGATTCAACACAAATGTTGAAAAAATACGAAAAAATAATTCGAAGAGAATTTGGCAATCCAAATGCAGATTTAAAATATGCGAAGCTAAAAAAGAATACTGTAAGTCCCAACTATATAATATGAAGAAATCTTTACATATAACATTTACATCTTTTGGGGTTTTTAGCATATTTATAAATTTTTCTTTTAATAAAGTAATTTTTATTTGATCTTTTCTTATTTTTATATTTTCCATATGGTTTAAATCTTTTGTATTTTCTTCGCATCGATTTAGGTCTTTTTGCTTTATATCTTTTGTTTAATTTGTGACATCCAAATTTAGGTATTTCATATTTTTCACAACGAGCCACTTATTTTAGCTTGTTTTTCGAATGCCTTTTGGTTGTTGATTTCAATACAATAATTTTTATACCATGTTTGTAAAAATGATATTTGTTCACCTAAAGTTCTGTTTTAGGTTACGTATAGTATGCTTCTTGTACCATAATGTTTATAGGTATTGGTAATTTTTCAAAATATAATTTTCGGAATCTTGCTAGTTGTTCGGGTGTTTCGGTTCCTAATTCATAATAATTCATTTGGAATGCACAATTATATTTGTTTAAATCCTCTGGACACATGGAACATATTTGCATATTATATAGTTGGGACTTACAGGTATTCTTTTTAGCTTACGCATATTTTAAATCTGCATTTGGATTGCCAAATTCTCTTCGAATTATTTTTTCATATTTTTTCAACATTTGTGTTGAATCTGTCATCTCGAGTTCCTTCTATCTTAGTACTTCGCATTACGTTAATTCATTTATTCCTATATTAATTAAATAACTTTTTGCTATTCCTGTTATTGTGGCTTCAATATAATTAGCCGCCGCACTAACGTGTATTTTTGCTTCGATTAGTTTTGCAGTTATCCTAGATATCCAATTTTGTATGTCTATTTCAGCGTTTATAGAACAATCTAAATTCAAAGTTTCTCCTGATAGATTATCTCTTGGTATGCGACAATTAACTGACAGTCTACCTATTCAACTAAAATCATATGAACATTATATAATTATACAAATAGGAACAAAAAACCTAACAGCACAAATAGACATCAACATTGAAAATAATTACATTCCATTAGAAAAACTATCTCTTAACATTAATGAGAATTTTAATAGGTTAATTACCCTAACAACAAAAATTGCACTACAAGATGTAAACATTGAATATGTTATAACCCTAAATAACAAAATAATATTAGGAAAAGATTTCTTAGAAAAGGTTAAACCATGGAAAATAAACCAAGAATATTTTGAATTCACATATAATCAAAACCAATATAAAACTAAAACAATGAATGAATAACACTATACCTAGTTTAATTGAACTAGTAAAATTACAAAAATAGTTAGAAATAGCAAAAGAAGAAAAGGTTTATCTAAGTCAAAGGCTAAACTACATTAGATTTACAGAATGTCATCGCGATAGTATACAATTATATTCTAATAAGGAACAAGAGAAAACTAGGGACATAGAAATATTAGAACAACGATTACATAAAATGAAAAATGACTTAGTAATTCTTAATCACCATGAGTAATTTAATCTATATACTTGTAAAAATAATTTTTGAAGGATATAAAAGTAGATATTATACACCAATGGTAGATACGAGAGCACAAACAACAATAATGAAAGAAAATTGTTTACCGGAATGGAAAACCCTAAGTACACCATTTCGAATAAATGGATTTAATAATAATAGTAGTAAAATTACACTTTACCAAACAAACGTAAAAATACAAATTTGGGATAAAATCTTACTTATACCTAAAGTATATTGCTTTGAATTAATAGGAAAAGATATCATTTTAGGAACAAATTTCTTAAACCAATATAAACCATTTAGTATAGATAAAGAATTTCTTACCCTGTTTACCCCTTGTAGACATAAGTTAAAAGCCAAGGTAGTTACTAATAAAGAACGATTACCAATAAAGTGGGAAAAATGTGCAAAAGGTACGGAAGCAAAAATAGTCCAAAAAATGCATACTAAAAAAGAAAGTAACACTCTTGACATAATAGAAATAGGAATATTACATTTAGATAAACTTACTCCTTTAAAAAACCAATTAGAAGAACTATGTAGTGACAATCCATTAGAAAATTGGCATAAGCATAAAACGGAAATAAAAATGACATTAAAAGACCCTAATAGCATAATATCACAAAAACCCTTTAATAATACCCAAAGAGATGAAAAGGAATTTAAAATGCATATAACGGAACTATTAGCCGGCCAATTAATTAGACCAAGTAACTCAAAACATAGTAGCGGTGCATTTATAGTTAATAATCACTCGAACAAAAAAGAGGCAAACCCGAATGGTTATAGATTATCGAATCCTAAATGAAAAAACAATTACATATAATTACCCCATACCAAATAAGATACTTAAAATGAGGCAAATACAAGGTTACAATTATTTTTCAAAGTTTGATTGTAAAAGTGGTTTTCACCAATTAAAATTAGCGACGAATCTAAACAATTAACGACATTCAAAGTCCCTAATGGATTTTATGAATGGAATGTATTACCTTTTGGATATAAAAATGCCCCGGGGAAGATTCCAAGCATTTATGGATAAATATTTAAATCAATTATCAAATTGTGTAGTCTACATTGATGACATACTTATCTATTCAAAAACTCAAGAAGAACATTATAAGTTATTAGAACAGTTTATAGAAATAATTAAAACTAGTGGTATAGTTTTAAGCAAAAAGAAAATGGAATTATTTAAAACTCGGATTGAATTCTTAGGATTTGAAATAGATAAAGTTGGAATAAAAATGCAAGACCATATAGCTCAAAAAATTATAGAGTTTCAACAAGAAATTAATACTAAAAAGGAATTACAAAAGTTCTTAGGAATAGTTAATCGATTTGAAATAGATAAAGCCCTGGTTGCAATGCAAATTTAATCAAAGCAGCTTATGATTATGGCCTTCTTAATTCAGTATATACACTGAATGGAGAGGAGCTATCATCAATTCCGATCTATATAAAGCGACTAAAAGTTACTTGCATATTACAAAATCTCCCATGATTTTTGTAAGATGCTATACCGCCCCGGCGAAGTTACTTTCTCCGAGATAAAACCATGTATTAGGGTTGTTAAAATGGGATGTACAGTAAATTTTATCTTTCCCGAAGAAATTAAGGCACAGCCAGAATTAAATCGCAATGAGATACCAGACCTCCTCAGAGAAAAGAGGGCAGTCAAGATAAAAGCAATTTATGAAGCCTTGCTTAGCATGGTCAAGACTTATGTCTGGATAAATCATAGAGAGTTAAACACATTAATTATATCTCAAAGCAAATCATACGGCCATGATGCGGTCGAAACCATTAAGTCATGGATATGGAGCCTGCTCCACCCAGGATCAGCGCCCGGTTACACGGTATTTACCAAGGAATTTTCTAAGCGAAGATACTTTGAAGAGATATTGCAAGTTGGATGCAGCAAAATAATAACCACTCATGTAAAATGTGTGGAGTTAAACAAATGATTTGTACCTATAATTGAAGATATGGACAGTTATGAAGACAAAGTTGAATCATCTAATACGGCGGCATCTACTACGGCAATAGAGCACAACGAACAAGAATATATATATATATATATATATATATATATATATATATATATATATATATATATATATATATATATATATATATATATATATATATATATATATATGTAGATGTAGATGTATATATATATATATATATATATATATATATATATATATATATATGTATATGTATATGTATATGTATATGTATATGTATTATGTATATATGTATATGTATATGTATATGTATATGTATATGTATATGTATATGTATATATATGTATATGTATATGAATATGTATATGTATATGTATATGTATATGTATATATATATATATATAGATTTGGGCTCACGTGAGAATAATATAGTTATATGAGAATACCTAGTTATATGAGAATAAATATGAGCCATTGGATCACTCTAATCTAACGGACGTCATTATCGCGTTTCATTAATCTAAAAAGAAACTACCGTGCTCCTTCACCTACCTACGGTAACTCGACCCATCGTAGTCCGTTATAGCCAACCAACACTTTCATCCTCCATTATCGAAGCTCGAACAAGATTCAAAACTAGCAATTTGGTCCCGATCAATTGAAGCTCGAACAAGAACCAAGATTCGAAGATCTCCATTGAAGCTCGAGGAAGATTCAAAGTGGTATTTTTTCGAATTTTTAAGCTCTATTTTTTAGTTATTTGTTGGATGTTATGGTTTTGTTGTCATAATTTTGATGTTGTTACTCTGAAGTTAAGTTGTGGAATAGTGATTCTCATTTTGCTTGTTTGTTTAACTTGATTCGTATTATTTTATTTTCGATTTTGATCTTTGTAAGGTAAATTTTCCATCTTTTTTTAGGTAATATGGGGTTTATGTGTTTTGGTTTGTATTTGTAATTGGTGATGTATTTTTAAGCAACTCGTGATGCACTTTTAAGCCACTGGTGATGTATTGTAAGCCACCATTAGTTATATCAGTTGATAATTATTGATAATGTAAATATAGATTATTGATATTATCTTGGTTCTAATGTTTAATAAATTTTAGAATCCAATTTTTTTTTTCTGAACTTTTTACTGACTGATAAGCTCAAAAAATTTCAGATTTGGACTTAGATGAATGATAGAATTAGAATTGATTTGGACTTCCCTTAAAAAAAAAAGAATTGATTTGAACTAATTGAGGGATTTTTTTCGACAAGAAGCTCAATTGAATGATAGAAATAGAACCCATCCAATTCTAGATCATTCGGTGGAATCACTCAAGCTAAGTAAAGTAAAAATATGGTAAAGCTTTACAAGTTTAGTAATGCAACTATATTGGTAGTGATGTGATGTGCCTTCTTAATTCTTGTTGTGTTTCCTGTTTATAGTTTCCTTTAAAAGTCTCTGACTCCATGTGTGTATGATTTTGATACTAAACATTTCTAATAGGTGATGTACTTTTAAGCCATTAGTGATGTACTTTTAAGTCATCAATGATGTACTTTTAAGTCACTATTGATGTACACTTAAGCTATGACTTGTTAGTGCAAAATCACGTATCACAATTGCTTGATTTGTTAGTTAGTGCAAAATTCTAGATATTATCAACAAGATAAAAAATTAATATAGACCTTGACCGAAACATTGAGTATAGTGTTTTATAAGAAACTTCCTGGTGTTTGTGCTGACATCTTACCTATGGTTGACCTTAACTGCTTGTGCTAATAAGAAGAGTTTATCTTACTTAGAGTTGGGACATGTCAAAGCTTCGGAAATAAATGGATAATGAGTAAGCTGTTCAACAAATGGACATAAAAAAGACCATATGCTTTGTTTCGGGGTTAGTATTGGCCTCGTTTATTCACCCTCTTGGGAACTTTAGCGTCTCTTCTTTAGCATATTCAACCCGGTCTGTTCATGATAATATCCTACATCTATTTGTATCATTCTTTCTTCAGCAGATTCAACGGATTATATCTTGAATTTTCCCCGTTTCTTTACCTTCAAATCATGAGTTGTAGTTGACTAGATTAGTACGCATCTAAACTATAATGCTAGGAAGTAGTTGACTTGTTAATTGTGGAAACGCAAGAAAAACGAAATATTTTCCTTTACTATACCACTTTAGGTGCTAACTTGAGACACCTTTTTCATGTCAAGGTTTAAGCATTACTTTTCGTTTTATATGCTTGCTATGGATGATAGTCTTGAATGTTTGAAGTCTCTATTCAAGCAAGAATATGGGTTAATAAAAAAAGACTACTTGCCAAAAGGTTCACTTATTTTTTTTGGGTTAATAAAAAAGACTACTTGCCAAAAGGTTCAATTATGAATATTAATATCTAAACGCAATGCATATAACGGTAGGTTTTTAGTTATATGGTACCTTGAGCATGATGAAGTTAATTGCACTAACTGCTCAAGTTTGTTGTATCGAGTTGGCCCCAAGTTAAGGAAGTCCTTGCACTTGTAAAGGGACCTTTTTCCATCGGATAGTGAAGGATTCCACGGCTCAGGTATGCTTCTTATTTCTTTCTTTGTACCTTTTAGTCTTAGTTGTATTCTTATACATCCCTCCGAAGGCCGAAATAGCTTTCGCCTAGACATAAGTTAGGAGTCAAGGACTCGGGGGTAAGTTTCTTTTCTACGTGCAGTGCATTATAGTTTTAGAATAACCACATAGGAATCTCATTGTTCTTTTTTTTTTATCGGGAGGTGATCGGAAATTGATGTTTAGCCCTGCGAAATTTGGTCTTCTTGTCCGTCGAATGAAGGTCGCCATAAAAGAGCTTAATTAATATTGCTTGGCATTCTTTGATATCTTATTTGCTTGATCAATATATAGTTTCGTTGTTGGTCCGATCGGTATGGTTTGCTTCCTAGTGATTATTTATTTTTCTCATTGCTCTTGTCATCTAGAGGTTTAGGAAATGAAGGGGGCAAAGATATTGATGGAGTGTGATTATACTTTATAAATGCGAGTCATGGTTGGAGTAGCTCCTTAAGGTTCACAAATCTGGTTTTTATTCGAAGATAATTAAAACATCCATGTGAAACAATAAGCTTTGAGTTTATGTGTGTGATCTATCTTAGAAGCCTCTCATCTAACTACAAAGCCTTTGTTTGCTAACATCATTACAATATTCATATATTAGTGTGGTCAAGTGGTTATCTAATGATAATTTGGAGCTTAATTGTTAGTTTGAATGCCGGAGAGTGATTATGCATTCCTATTGTTTTATAAATTGATGCTACTTGAAAAGAAGTTTCCATATTGTTAGGCATGATGTATATTATATATTTAAAGTTTTCCCACAGCAATTTATGGACTCAATCAAGGCATGTGTGACGTTCGTGTCATACTCATTTTGATTAACAAGGAGTCTCGCCGCTCCCGTTGATGCAATAAAATGTTTAAGACGAGGAGGTTCCTTCTCTCCTTTCCGTTTGCAATAGGGATAGAGTATCTCGTAGATGCATGGATTCTTTGTATACAATCCAAAATTTAAAATTCATATTAAGTGAAAAGCTAAAGTTAACTCATCTCGTCTTCTTTGAAGCGTCGCTCTTATTTGCTAGAAGTGAAGTTCTCACTTTGAAATGGTTGTTTCAAGCTTTCAATAAATTCTCTCAAACTTTCGATAAGAAGCTAACATGGAGATAAGTGAAATATACTTTTGTGGATTGGATCAAGCGGGTAATCTGTTAGGCTTCCGTTGGTCCTTCTAAGGTTCTCTTCATTCTATGAACTTTGGGATTCTTTTATAGAAAGCCTATTCCAAGATCTTTGTTTCTTGGCTTTTAAACAAAAAATAGGGATCCCAACGACGTCTTTGTTATGCGAAATCTTGCCTTCATGTTTTTCATAAATAGCTTTGCCTTTGCGATTAGTGATACATATATTGTAAAATTTTTGCCCATCTCGGGCACTATATTGTAAGTTTTACATCAAATAAAAAAGAACCATCCATTTCTAATCCCACCCTTTTCATATGTGACGAGATATCCTAAGTTTCCTCTTTGAGATGGGGTTAACATAACCTCTTGCTTTGCTATCAAGAAACTATATCAAGCTATTTGTGGCACTTATAAGACAGTCAAGTGGAGGAGACTTCTATGTAATAATCGGTGCACCTACGATAAACTTATTTCTCTTATGGTTAGTTTTGCAAAATAGGTTATGAAAATAGTGCATGTTTTAAGGATAGTGGGTCCGACAGGGGTTTTTAATTGTTTATATAATCGGGATGATGGCAAAATTTATCTCTACTAGATTTGTTAAGTGGGACAATCGAATAGACTTGACATTTTCCAAGCAAGCATGACAATTATGTTGAAACAAAATTTCACCTTAGGGAAGAAAAGTGTTTGCACAACAAATTCTTAAAATTAGGAGCAATATCGTGTTTCCTCATCATACTCATAGACCATCGTGAAGAAATGGGTTGTTTAAAAAATAATAAAGTTCAAACCATATAATTGCAATTCACATGTGAAACAAAATTTACAAAAAACAGGTAGGCGTAACATAGCATGAATATAATTAAGGTATCAAGAGTCCCAGGCCAAACACTTCTTCGGAAAAAGTAATCCGTGGAACTAAAAGAGATAATAGCTTATATCAAATAGTATTAAAATGCATGTTTGTAGGCTAGGGCATTTTATAACTTTTTGGAGTCAAGTGGTGATCCAAGAGCCGCAAAGGTATTGAGTTTCGATCTAAAGCTAATCAAGATGCAATGGAGATCAAATAAGCATGATGATGTTGATAGTGGTGTGTATGCAAGAGGTACTTAGATGTGGCGCAAGGAACTTCTTCATGGGATACTAGCTTAAGAAACAATGTAAGAAATTTTCTTTTAAGCTCTTTTTCCTAGTTATATTTGATTGTAAAGCTAATGAATATATGTTTACTTTTAGGCTCATTTTCGAAAACTTTGAGAGCCAAGTATTGTTGTGAGATCTTGAAGGATGAGTTCAACGTGGTCAAACAAGTTATCTGTCAAGAATGCTAAGGCGATGAAATGAGCGAACGACTTGGAAGAATTTGATTTAAGAGAAATTTGCCATATCTTTTGTAAGGAAAGAAAGAGATGTACATAAGCGATAGATTATATGACATATTGAGAATTTCATGTGTATAAGCCTTTTTTGAGAATTTTAGTTGTGCATGAAGTGCCATAACGAGTTTGGTCGATGTAAGACATATTATGCTTTTTCATGCTTATAGTATGAATGATGATTATGGACTAAATTTTCCTTGTGTTCGGATTGTTATACTTTCAAGCCATGGGTGATGTGCTTTCAAGCCATGGGTGATGTGCTTTCAAGCTATCGGTGATGTGCTTTTAATAAAAGCTCAAGAGGGAACTTGTTGGTTGTTGCATTAATAAATTGTTGTCCAAGATATCCAACAAGACAAATTCATAAGCAACCACATTCATAAGGAGCCACTAACATTCGCCTCACCGTACTAAGGGGAAAGAATACAAATATTTAAATACTAATTTATGAGCTTAGAAGAAATCGGCTAAATATACAAGTAATTTCACTCAATAATGTCGCTAGTCAAAATGTTAGTCTCGATAATTCTCTACGAGATAACAAATTTTACATTCAAGAGGAATTCGGAATTCCAAAGTGTTGCTCAACAAAAACATCCTACTAAGTTGACCCTGCATCCCTTTTGCCTCATATTGCTGTAGCAATTGGAACTTCTTCTCCATCTCTAAAAAATGAACATATAAGTAGGTGGTGGCACTACAATAGAAGACGTGAATGGACCGTGTATT